>OOFC01050604.1:13975-34767 GCA_900323345.1 Pseudochromis fuscus | reverse complement strand
ATTGCAGACACGTCAGGAGGTTGTGACCCCGGCAACTTCAACTGCAGGTTGTTTAAGGTCACCGGTAGTTCAGCTGCTGACATACAGCTAACAGCTACTGTGTGTATGTGTGTGTGTGTGTGTGCTTATGTTGGCACATGAATAGATGTCCAGGTGCATCTCTCGCCCTCTTTTATTTTAAAGATGTGTGTACAAAGCATCATTCCTGTTCATGTTCTCACCTTCTTGTGTGTGTGTGTGTGTCTTTATTGTACATCTCGGTATCTAAGTGAGGGTGTGTATGTGTCAACCCAAATGTGGGTCCACGTATGTGCATGTTTTTATATCTCTAGTTCATGTGTGTGCGTGTGTGTATGTTCAGGCTAAATGTGTCTTTGTGTTCTCTCAGCTGGCATCAATCAGTGTGTGTGTGTGTGTGTGTGTGTGTGTGTGTGTGTGTGGAGCCGAGACGCTGCCAACAATGGAGCCCTTCACTGGACCTGGAGCCTTTTATCAATACGCACACACACACTTTCAGAGACCACGAGGGGAGGGTGGTTGGGGTCGTGTGTGTGTAGAAGTTGTGCATGAAGAAATCATGAATTCATGTAGTGGGAGTTGTGGATGTTATGTGTCTGTTTCTTCATGAGGATTAGTTTGGAGGTACACTTTGTAGAGTTAAGTTATTTCGGGAACACTGGATAGCATCTTTGTCGGTACGTTTGCCAGTGTGGTGAGTTTCAGTACGAGTTTAATAAGATATATTTTCCTTCATTTCAAAATATCTAAACTGTTCAACACATAAAGCACTTTGTAAAATATAAGTTCAAAAGAATAAAGATTAATATTCTGATAAGAACGATAGAGGCAGTGAAAATCCAGTTAGCAGTCGCCATCTTGTTTTTAGGGAAGTGTTTTTTGGAGCCGGGAATGACCATATTTGGAAAGTGGGCGGAGCTGGGGAGCAGGGAAGGGGCAGAACTAATACAGTTAGACCACCTCCACCTGCAAGTGCATCTCACTTTGCCTAATATTTACTTGATCGTGGACCACCAAGACTCTGATAAGACATCAGACGGACTTTTGACTGACCCACCTACTGGTTTAGTATCTCATGAGTATAGTTGATGATTTTTGAATGGACATCTATTGGAGCAAGATTGTGATTTCATTTTTTAAGCCAACATCTAGTAGTTACTGGTGATTTTTAGACACTTCCACATGGGCTTCATTTCTTCGACTTAGTGACTACCTCCATCTTTTATATACAGTCTGTGTACCCAGTCCTGTTTGGGACTCATCAGACATGTTCATATGATGGTTAAATGTAGACCAGGTGACTAGGAAGTATTAGCAAGTCAGTCTTGGACACACAGGTTTCAAAAATGCTCGTATATATAGGGATTCTGAGTTCAATGATTGGTTAGTCTGCGTCTATGACTGTAGCTTACTTGAAAAGTGTGAGTGACACGGCACCGGTAGATGACCTCAGCCATGACTGAGAGCTCGGGGAGCGTTCAGGGTCGCTACAGAAGTGAATGGAGGTAAATTGGGGTTGTGACTCTGACTGTTTACACTTTGCGTGCAAGTCTTAGAGGAGGCACTCATTCTCATGTACCTATATGTTTGTAGTTTAGTGTTACGCAAATCATAACGGCTTACTTTGGCAATTGCTGCTTAACCCTGACACACACACACACACACACACTTCACTTCTAAGTCTTCCATCTCTGTTTTCGCAGTATCAAATGGCAAGTGCTGAATCCATTTGTCAAACAAACTGCTGGCGTACGTTGGCGCTGGAGCCTGCAGATCACTCATTTATCCGAACACACACTCATCCATTAGTCCCAGATCTGCTTTCACCTCTTCTTTTTCTCTCTCTGTCCGATCATCTCTGTCCTCCTCCTCCTCGCCCTTCATCTCCTGTTTCCCTCCTTCTCTCCGTCCGGCTTGTCCTTTCTTGTTGTCTTCGTTTTCATCCGTCTTGCTCTGTCATCACTTGTTCACGCCGCTCCGCTCATCTCTGCTCCTGTGTTGTTGTAACGATGAAGGGATTGACCCCATGCTGGAGGTCAGAGTTCACCTGGTCTCACCACACCTCATTCATGCATTCACTTGCTTTCTGTTATCCTCTGCTGATCTGCGGACTTGAGTAAAAGTAAAATAACTTGAGCCCCACTTGTGGTGTTTTACCTCATCTTCATTTCAAAGCAGCTATTTTATTTCTCGGAAAACGCGCAGTAGCATCATGAAAATGCTGCTGTTTCTACACTGAAGCCAATAAAGTGTGACGGCAAGTCATCAGAGCCTGATGAGTCTGCATGTACTGAACAGGTTATTTGAACTCTGCTGTGTTTCACCCTTTTAGTTCAGTTTATTTTTCCAGTTAAGAAAGAAGGAAACCTGTTATAAACAGCTTGAAAATGGGATTTCCAGCGCTCTAACAAGAGAACAGCAGCATAGTTTGTTCAGAGCGAAAAATTTAATTTCAACAGACTACAGGAAACAGCCCTAAAACACAGGGGATTATGGCTTGAAGGACATGTAAATCATAGACTGATGCTTATTTCCTGCTGTTTGAGAATATTGCTAAAAGAATAATCCAACTGAGAGAACTTTTAAAAAGTAAAAAATAAAAAGCCAGAATACTTTAAAGGGAGATTTTTGAAAATATTATGGATATCAATGTCTGTAGCTTTAAAACTAATGCTCACTAATGGAATCAAAAAGTCTATAAAGTGTCTCAGTTCACTCGTAAATCACCTCATAGCGGCACAGCTCTGCCAGCAGTAGTGTGTTTAACGATTTACTGGCAAAGCAGAATTTATTTGAGAACACACTGAGCGTACGGGTCAACAGTAGAGTTTTCTATGGATGTACTAATGTGGACTTTGAACAGAATCCACTGTAAGTGCATTGGATCCCAGCTGAATACAGCTACCAATGTCTGGAAGCTCCTCTTAAGTCCATAATGGATCAGTGTTTGACACTACAAAGAGAGATCTTCAGGGGAGCGTCCATTAATACTCACATTTTAATTGCTTTGGACATCATTTATATCTCTAATAACTATGTGCTGATGGCAACATCACACAAAAAAAAATCACAGGTTGAGTAAAGAAGTCAGATGAAGTGGAAACAAACCAAGAATACAAGAAAGGACTTCATAAAGATCTCTGGGTTTATAGCAGCATTTAAAATCTCCACTCTTCTTCTCACTGTCACTTTAACTACTTTAGTAGCTCTGTCTAAGCAGTGGTTTGTTTACTGTATGTTTCCAGATTATGTTGATGAGAAGCACGTAACTGACAGAAACTATGGTTAAAACCTTTAATATGAGACTCATAATGCTACAGAACGCAGGGAAACCTCTCGAATCCTCTCAAGAGTCTGACTGTGTGTGTGTGTGATTGTAGTGTATCTTATATTTCTGACTTCCTTCCAAAGAGCTCGCTTCACATATTCTCTACATTCAGGCTTCAAACTTTAATTCCAGTTGTTGGGTTTTGAGTTGTGGTGACCACACATGTTTTAAAAACAGCATGTGAAGGTGACGTTGTTCAGGGTGGATCTGAGAGTAAATCAGCAGAGCTGCAGACTCGATGCTCATAAAACTGTTTACACAGGTTATGCAGTCTGAGGTTTTCAGGATTAAGTGGGTGTGTTGTAGAGAGTGGTCCAGCCTGTCAAAGACCTGGGGGATAATTCTTCATTTGGTCAAAAAAAACCAAACTATGTACATATTTTTAATGATAAACAGTTTGTTGTTAAGTGGGAAAACATCAATTTTCTGGACGCTCAAAAATTGATTCAGTTATTTTCAAGGCTGCGACAAGAGGTCAAGATGGTTAACCCAGTACATTTTACTTTGCTTTTTCTACGGTTCCAGACTTTCTGAGAGCGTAGTGCATTTGTACTGATTTATTATCTATTTTAGTATTTCACAGAAGTAGACTGAGCAGATTTTAGCTGCAAACTGCTGATTTCTAACACTTTTAGCTTTAAAGATACCAAGGTATAGTCTTTATGTGATTTTCAGTGAACCTCAGGTGCATATAATTATTCATTCTTTTATTGTGAAAGGACTGATGCAGTTGTTGACACGTGAGAAAAATGAGGACCTGGTTTGAGGCCTTTTTGAATCTGCCATCATTAAATATCTTAAATCCACAGCATTGTTCACATGTTTGGTGCCACAAAGAAATGCAGCTTTCATCCTATCAGAAAAGACGTTTCAAGTGTCAAATACAATTTAGGGCACATAGAGGCCACGTTTTCCTCTCGTTTCACTGCTTAGATTATGATAAATTAAACAAGTTGTTACATTTTGCACGTCTGAACAGTCCCATCAAGAGAATAGTGATGAGATGCACCATTTATGCCGTGTTGTAATCACTTGAATGCAGAGATGATTCCTGTGGTGAGGAAGGACGTTCACAGACTCGTGTCTCTTCCAGGTGATCACGCTGGCCGAGGCTGCAGAGGAGAACCGGGCGCTGCTGGAGGAGGCGTTTGTCCGTCTGAGGAGCGCCACACACCTGCTTGTGCTGCTGCTGTCCCTGTGGCAGGGCCTGACCCCTGACCAAACCGCCATCCTGGAGGCTACGCTGCTGCCGCTGCTGCAGGACACACCACAGCTGGTACACACACACACACACACACACACACAGGAGACCATTAACGTGTCAGTGTCTGTCCATCCATCTGCAGCACCGCTCAGTAAACACAGCCCCAGCTTAAACACACACTGTGAAAACTTTTAAAATACATTAAGTACTTCTGGTCCTTGAGGAATACACACACACACACACACACACACACACACTCAATCACACACTCACTCTCCGCCACTCAACACTCACCTGTCAGCTCTGCACTAAGAGGCTGTTCTGAGGTACCTTTTTATAATTTGGGCATTAATATTGAGTGTGTGTGTGTGTATGTGTGTGTCTGTGTGTGTGAGAGAACATACGCACTAAAATACACACAGGAGGTCAAGGTCACAATAGATGTCAACGTGAATGGATTACATATTGCTCTTTAATCAGCCTCTGACTCAGACTTTGAGCTTTATATACATGTGTGTGCGTAGTTGTGTGTATTTGTATATATATGTGTGTGTGTTTGTAGAAGTGTATGTTGCACATGTTGCAGGGGACTCAGCTCCGTATAAACAGTCGTGTTGACAGAGCGCCTCCATTTGCTGCAGTCAGACCACGAAAGATTTCTCACCCCATAGAGACTGTACCTGTGTGTGTGTGTGTTTGTGTGTGTGTGTTAGTTTTTCCATAGCTCTGATCAATCCCCTCTCATTACCAGTAAGTCTATTTCCAGAGTCTCTGACAGCACAACACTACACACACACACACGTACACACAACTGTACATAAAATATCACACACACACACCGAATGTAGACAGAAATAGGTTGAAAGGGTCAGTTGATGAGCCTCAAGGGACTGTGAACCTAAGTGTGTGTGTGTGAGTGTGTTATTTTAAATGGGATTAATGGTATTAAGTGAATTAGCAGTAATCGGGGTCATGTCCACAACATTAAGACAAACAGGTGGACTGAGGAGCTATTTTCAGAAAACACAACACATTCTCCCACACAGTGCACTGCTGTGGCTCCAAACACAGAGAGGGTGATGCAGCTTATTTTTTTTTAACTCGTCAGCACAAATTTTCTTTAATTTTTCTTATTGAAGGATATTAATACAACTACAACAGTTGTGAAAACAATTTATTACATCAACACAATTAAATACATTTTTTGAAACAGCACTGTCCACACTCTCACTATCAGTCATTTGTCACATTGAAAGAACCACTTGTGTGTCTAAGTGAATACTCGGATGTGCCCGTCACACTCTTCATCTTGGCTTTTGACCTCCGCTGCGACCACTCAGGTGAGGTCACTCCAGGTGAGAGCGAGTCCGTCTCTCTGAGAGTTTCCTTTCAGAGGGATAAATCCCAGGAATGTCATGGACATGAATGAAGTCACAAAGGGAAGATAAAGGGTTAAAGAGCTGGATTAAAGGAAAGTAGAGAAGGGTTAAAGGGATAATGAGGAAGAAGAGGAGAGAGGTGAAAGATAAGTTCAACACTTTGTTTAATGCTTCACAAAAACAATATTACAACTTTAATTCTGTATCTGTAAGCCCTTCTGCCATTTTTTTCATTGGCTGACCTGCTAATTTAATTCTCCATCCACCATGTATTTGTAGATTCAACAGATTATTCTGTCGACCATCACCTATTCATTTGGGTGATGTTTGAATCAAATTTGCATCAAAATGGCTAAAGATGCCACTGTCAACAAGAATGTTTTTCAACAACTTTGTTAGTACTTTAAGGGTTTGGACATGGACCTGGTCAAAACTGACCTAAACAACATGTTAAATTGTAACTGCTCTTCTTGCTTTCCAAAGTTTTTTAAAAAAGAAGAAATTTGACATACATGTATGTTATTAATACACTCACCCTGCTTCAAACTGTTACAATTTTACAATTACACTAAATAAAGTAAAATGCATATAGTATGCAAGAACTGAAGGACTTGCATACTGTATTCAAGGTCACAAAAAAATATTGGTTTTGGACCCAGAAGCATCTTTCTTTCTTCTTTATACAGGGTTCCTACACAAATATGGAAACATATGGAATTTGGTTTTATACATTTCCAGGTCTGGAAAAGTGTGGAAAATGGAAACTAGTGTATGGAAAAATATTCATGTTATAAGAATAATGAAAACAAACAGTTAATTCCATAATTCATTTACAAGATACATATCTGTTGAGTCAGTTGTCACAAAGTAATTTGAATTTTTTTTTCCCGAGAAGTCTGGTTAACCCTGTTTATAATTTACATTAACGTTACACCTGTAAATTAAACTATGTTTTTCCACAAAATTCAAATAGTTTGGATGCATGTCAGGCTTAAGCTCCTACTCATATCCACCAATCACAAGGTTTTATGGAAAGACTGAACACACAGCATAACATGGCAGCAGGTGTATGGTATTATCTGTAGGTGGTCTAGATGTGAAAATAAGTATTTTCATTAGCTCAGTGCTTCTCTAAAGTCATAACAGTGAGGAAACAGTGGGAAGGGCAGCATTTCCCTCTTGTTCTTACTGATGCAGTCAAATCCTGTAGAAAGTGCTCTGTACAACTGTAGGAACGTTAAATATGTAAGAGAATACCAAGTGACCTATGACCTTTATGTCATCTGTCACATTAGCCTAGATTATGTTGATATCCATCTGAGGTACTAAGTGCAAAGAACTCTAAAAATGACAAAAATGTGTGGCTGCCAATCTGAAAAGCACATTAGCTACCTGTCACAGAAACCTTTAGGAAGAGGGGAGGAGGAGGAGGAGGAGAAAGTCAGAAAGGAGGAAGAGGAGGAGAAAGAAAGAAGAGGGAGGAATGCCCAAAGAAATGCATCTGTGGGGTATCTGACGAAACGTCTCATTTAGTTGCAGCAGAGCAGAACTCCTCCTCCTCCTCCTCCTCTTCTTCAGGCATTCCTCCTTTTACATCTTTCTCCTCCCTCTTCATTTTCCTCGTCCTCTTTCCACTTTCTCTGTCCTGTCTTACTCCAAGTACTTTTTGATCCTCCTCCATCCCACTTTTCATCTTCCTCCTCATACTTCCTGTATTCTCAGGCTGTTATGATGCACCTTCTTATCTTCCTCATCTCTTCCCAATTCCTCATATTAATAAATCCCTGCCTCTTCCTCATTTCAACCTTTTGTGTCTCCCTGTTTTTTTGTTTTTTTTGTACCTTTCTGTTTCCCTCTTCTCCTACTTCAACATACCTGTTCCCTTTTTCCTCTCCCTTCCTCCCTCCTTCTTTTGTCTCTTTTTCCATCTGTCAGTCAGCTCTTGAACAAAGTTGCTGACGCTGTCTGTCTGGTTGCTATTCTTGCGTGACCCCCACATTCTCCAGTCCTCTGTTTTCTTTACCAGAATCCATCTTACAGCCATAAAAAACCAGCCTTGCACCAGCTTCCTGCTCTCTTAACCAAAAATGTTGTATGTAGCACCTGAAAGCAGTTCTTCAGGCTTGTACCAGGACTATTTTTAGGGCTACATGGAGCATATTTAGTACTTTGGTCCAATGGTTCTCTGAACTTTTTGGTGATATATAAAGAACCATTGAAGAGAAGCAGAAATGTTTCCAATTAGCATTTTTTTCCAAAGCCTTATAGGGTCATTATTGTATTTTACCTGGTGTTGTTTTTATATAAAACATACCAGATGGATTTTTGAATCATTGTGGCTCCATATGTATTTATAAGCCACAATCAGACAACTTGGACTAAATCTTTCTCCTCACCTAGCCTAGTATTCTCAGGAATAACGTCCATATTGCGCGACTCTGCGCCTAAGGCTGCGTTCAGACTGACTCCAAGTCAGAAAACATTCCTGGTGGTTTGCTTTTTATTGTGCACAACATATTTCTACTGTTTACCTTGCATTCTCTGTAACCCAAGGTAAAATAGTAGCCTCTGTGATGACTTTCCAGAGCTGTAAAATCCTATCCACTGTGCAGTTTTTTGGCATCACCTAAGCTTTTAAATCCTTTAATCTCTTACTTAAACACGACTTCCTGGATCGTATTTCATCTCTCACTGGTACCTGAGGCAAGCCCCCCTGGTTTAGAACAACGCACGGCTAATTTGAGTCTGAATAGGCACAAAGAGCAAGTGTTTTTGATGCCTAACCATACCTTGATCATAGTTTATTTCCCATAACCACAATTCTTCTCAAGTCCTTACTATACCATAGTTCCCATACTCAAATTCTGTGGAGCAAATATTTTATTATTTTGGTCTGGCAGCAGGTTTGCTTTATCAGATGTCTTCAGTCTCTTTTTTCCCATCCATCGTCTTGTCTGTGTGCCTCCATTTCTGGCGAGTGACTGTCAGTGAGTCAGCATTTACAGTAATTGATCGTATTTAAAGTTGAGTAGACCCAGTGAAGGAAACTATCTGTACTTTACCAAATCCAGTTTTTTAATTTTTTAAATTTTTTTCAGAAATGGATTTCACTGATTTGAGGTGATTGCGTGGACGATGTATTTTTTTCCCCCTGGAGACTGACTGGATGACATTGTTCTCACAGTGCAGTAACTCCAGCTTCTCAAATGACTTTCCCAGTCTTGATGAGGATGTCAGGACTGAGCGACTGCTTTGTGAACATTTACCTGTCTCTTTGGGAGTCCTCCAAGGCTGCGTGCTGGGCTCGGGAACATTTTATCTGTGGCCGTCCAATAATGTTGCAATCACACTTGGGATTTCCCTCTTGTCAGACCTAATATCCCTTGATGCACTCAATAGGAGACTTATTAGACTTAATAAGAGAAAAAGAAGGTATTATATCCATCTATGTATGTCTTTGTTTGTCACTTTTCTCTCTTTGTATGGTTTCGTTAAATTTACAAAACTTTAAAGTTATTATTACTGTTCCCTTGAAACTTGCTGAACTTTTCCTGCACGACATTAACTCAACGTCTTCCCTTTTTAAAAACCCAAACACATGTTCACGAACACAAACAAAGATCAGTGAATAGTACAAACCCTCTCTTGTTCCTGCACCCACAAAACAAACTTCTCCCCTATTTCTGCATTAGTGGGAACTTTGTCTTAATTTATCGCTCTGGCATTAGTCCAGCCCCGCTCCGCTCCACCTTTTCTTTGCCTCCTTTCTTCTCGTTGGGGAGGATGAATGTCTGCAGTTTGGGTTTAAAGACATTTAATTTTCCTCCGCAGCATGTGGAACGTATGTGTCGCTGAGCGTGTGCGTGAGCGTGCCAAGTTTCCACAGAAACCTGCAGTTATGTTGTTCCAAGTATTTGATAACCTGGTGAGGTATTGTGGTGAGAATAGGTCACCCACCTCCATCTCTCCGCCTCCTCTTCCTCCTGCTACTCCTCCTCTTTCATTTTTTTTCTCCATGCTTTTTTTCCTACTGTCTGCTCTTTCCTTTATTCTTATCTCTGCTCGACCTCTGTCTTTCCACTCGTCTTGTTTTCTGTCTCTAATATCTGCCTTCCCCTCAGTCATCATCTCATCTCCTTGACCTTTTACAACCCCCTCTCTCTGTCTTTCTCCATGTCTCTCCCCCCCTCTCTCTCTCTCTCTCTCTCTCTCTCTCTGTATCTTTCCCTGTCTCTGTCTGTATCTCTCTGTCATCATCATTACAGGCTTGATTACCTGTCATTATGGCTCATTAGGGGTCTATCAGCATGGCGGCAGGCAAGAGAACAGGGGGTGGCGGGGGGTAAGGAGGGCACCTGTCAACACACCCTAACCCCCTCCACCCGCTTCACCCACCCAACACACACACACACACATATAAACACACCTACACATGCACATACCACCTCATCCTCAGACATCCAAATCATCCAATCAAATGGATGATTCCAGGTTCATTGGTTTGTAGCGGGATGAGTTTGTGTGTGAGAGAGAGAAAGAAAACACATCCTGAAAAGAGGAGATGGTGACAACAAGAGACTTTTCTCCTCACTACTTTTATCACTACTGTGTGTCTGTGTTTATTTATGTGTGCTCTGCCCTTACAATGCTGTAATGTTTTATTATTTTCTTGCTCTTTTATAAATGTCAAGCACATCGTTAAGGCATCAAGATTTAAGGCTAATAATTGTTCATTAAATCTTCTCCATCTCCTCTCTGTCCTCATTTCCCCTTTCCCTTTTTGCTTTTCTCTTCCTCCTGAAACTCTGGTCTTCTCCTAGTTCTCTCTCATCTCTGGTTCATCTTCAAATTCATTTTCTTCAGCCTTCAGCTTCTTTCGTCTTCTTTTTGTATCAGCTCCATCCTCATGTAGTGATGCACCAATCCAACCTTGTCTTGTTAATTCCTGAATTTGAATTTATAGCATGTTTATTCTGACTAGCAATCTGAACTGTTTATCTCACGTTTTATTCATACTACAATTCATAAATTGTTCTTTGTCACTTGGAAATTACATCATTAAAGAGACTGTAACTTTAAGACATTTTCTTATCTTAGCAGACATACACCAACATTTGTTGATAACTCTGAGATTGTGGTATTATAATGAATGAAGCTGTTAAAGTTTTATCCCACTCTGACCCAAAGCCAGACACACCTCCTTGTTCATCTTGTCCAATACATGAAGAAAACCAAAACTAGAATCTTTTAAGACAAAGCTGATTAAAACATCTCATATGGACGGCACAGTGGACGGCAGTGGGTCAGTGGTAGAGCGGCCGTCTACCAACCGATGGTCGGTGGTTCGAATCCCGCTCCTCCCAGTCATTGTCGGTGTGTCCTTGGGCAAGACACTTTACCCACCTTGCCCTGTATGAATGTTGGATGAATGGGTTGGTGGCGGTCGGAGGGGCCGTAGGCGCAAATTAGCAGCCACGCCTCCATCAGTCTGCCCCAGGGTAGCTGTGGCTAGCTTAGCTTACCGCCACCGGTATGAATGGGTGTGAATGAATAATGGTCTCTGTGCGAGCACTTTGAGTCTGGACTTCCACAGAAAGCGCCTTATAAATCCAAACCATTACTACTATTATAAGCATAGGCCTGTTAGCTGGCCTCCTGCTATATATTAATAACTTTTGGATGGTTTGCCCTGACAAACATCAATGTCCCATTCAGGATTAACAATCTTGAAACCAAACCAAAAACCATGATAGTTAACATGATAAGGTTACATGCTTGACATCCAAATGTTAACAATGTCACTGTGAGCATTTGCCAGCAGTTAATTCAAACCTCCATGAAACACAGACTCCCAGACCTGCTAGCATGTCTTTGGACTTGTTCAAAGGCTCTATTTCCAATGTGTTTGAAAGTCAACATACTTTCTTCTTGTTGACGGTCATTACAGCTGTCGGGTCTGTTGGCTGTTGACCTTTTAAAGCGTTCTGTGTGAGTCATTTCAGGACATTTAGAGGGATTTAACTCTGCTGGTGCTGTCATTTGCAAACTGAGCCCTCTTCAGCGGGAGTGTTAAGCCGCTGAGAGGGGAGAAACCGCATGAGCGCAGGCGGGTGAGAGTGGGGGCTGCTTACATGTATGTGTTGCAAGGATTTAATAGGGGTCGTGTCCTCACCTTATTGTCTCTGACCTAGGGGCTTATCTGCAGTCAGTGGTGATGCAGGGTCACCATGGCGATGTCATCTTGATGCTAACACCAGCGGTAAGCGTGCCTCTTTAGGTTTCATTCAGCCGGTTTTAAAGAGCACATTTGTCTTTACACTTGCCTCCCATTATCCTGGGAGAAAGGCAGGCTCCCATTTAGCCATTTAAGCTGATGCTGATAATGTCACAAAAAAACAAAACATATTCATCTGTTTGTGAGCACCTCTGGCCGGGCCACTGCAAACCTCTGATAAATCTTTAATGGCCTTTGTGCTGGTGTGTCTGCAGCTGTTGGAGAGCACCTACACATGCGGCCACATTAAGGAGCATCTTACGAGTATTTACTTTGGCTGACGACCATGACGCTAACTCGATGGTTGATGCCTTTTAGCCATTCTCAAAAACCTCCTGCTTTCTGCTGCTTGCTCTGTCATTGTCTTTGCCCTCTCACTTTCCCTCTTATTATGTCCAACACTTCAAGGATATTAATGGCACACAACAATAATGAGGAAAATGACTGAAAATTAAGGTCAGGAGACGAATAAGAAGATTGAGCAGACAACATCTGACATTTTGACATTCCCATACCTGAGCTGTATATATATAAACTCTTTATACTTCTTATATACCTCATAAAAGTCAGTCATACAAATGTTTACTTGTCATCGTTATCTTGTTCAGAATTTGTCCAACAGATTCTATCACTGATGTGAACAGCATTTCCTCCACATTTCAGCTTGACACATTTTTCATCTGTTACAGTTACACAGCCAGTCAGAGAATCAGCTGAGGCCTTTTCAATACAAGCTGTAGGTTTGGACACAAGTTTGAGTTTAGTGTTTTCCTTTGTATTCATGTGATTGTTTGTTTTCGGAATTTGTACCTGTGGACCCAATGTACACTTTATGCTATTATTAAATTTAAATGTTAAGGACTACTCTACCCGGGCGGCTGTGGCTCAGCTGGTAGAGTGGGTCGCCTGTGAATTGTAAGGTTGTGGGTTCTGGCTCCTCCTGTCCACATGTTGAAGTGTCCTTGGGCAAGACACTGAACCCTAAGTTGCTCCCAATGGTGGCTAGCACCTTGCATGGCAGCTCGGTAGCCATTGGTGTGTGAGTGTGTGTGTGAATGGGTGAATGAGTTGCCCTGTAAGGCGCTTTGGGACCTAGCTTAGATCATGAAAGCGCTATATAAATGTACTCCATTTACCATTTACTCTAATTTGTATTTTAGATGTTTTGTTTGTGCTCCTCCATCCAAGTTTGTCTTCTCCGTGTGAGTTAAAATGAAGGAAAAATGTATATTTTTTCTAATTAAAGATAAGAAAAATACTTTTTATTTAGCTGCATAAATGTTTTCCCTTTTCTTTCTATGATTTTTCCCTGTGAACCAGACCTTTGCTATGCAATCTCTTTCCTCTTTTCTTCAAAACACCTTTACTTCACAGACATAATGCACATTTTAATGCAACACATCAAACCAGAATTCTGTTGAAATTTACGTGACGCTGCGCTTCGCAAAAGTGAACTGACTATTTCATGGATTGACGCTCAGTTTAGATGCACGTTAGTGAATGTAATACAGTTCTCTTCAGCAGTAACTGATTTGTTAGATGCCATGTAGAAACTTGTTTTTTTTTGTTGTTGTTGCTTGAGGTAAAGGATAACAGAAATGTAATTTCTCTGTTTGATTCATCCAGAAGAAAGCCTGCTTTTTGGTGGTGCATTGTCATAACTCAGTTTCTAATTGGCGATTCACAAACTGTGCATGAGTGTGCATTACAAAGACAGGAAATGTATAATTGTAACAGCATGAGGTGAGGAAAAAAGCGAGGTCGTAATATAAAATGATGCATTCTTGTATTTTAAAGTATGTTCAGTCACAGAAAGACAAAACTGACACAAACACAAGAGAGAGTCTTTAAATCTGCATAAGCAAACTTTAGATGCTTTTGAAATGAACATACACTTTTACTGAGACACACAAAACATCACGAAAGAACATCTTTTATTATTAATGTTACCACAAAAAATTGGGGATATTGGAAAAATCCAATTACTGACCAACTCCCAGATGCATTTACATTGCATAATGCATAATAATTATGCTACTTTGTAAATGTATTTTTTGTTATATTGTGTTCTTTTATTCTTTGTATATTTTTGCACTGCCTGCTGCTGAACAGTATTTGTTCTTTTCTATTTACAGTAACAAAGCTGCCACAGTTCGTCTGAACATATTTGCTGATTATCTGTGTTACCTTGACTCTTCAGCACATGTAAACTCACAGGTGCAATAATTATTCTTAGGGAACCTTACGTGTGCGTTCAGTAAGGCGTTTTGGACCATGATCAGAACTGCACCAACACATCAACCTCTGTAATAAACCTAAGGATACATGCTTGTATCAGCTCTTATGCCCCCAGATAGCTCCCAAAAAGCAAACCCATTAAACATAAGAGAGAAGAGAAAGTGCCTATCACCTTCATGAAAGGCAGGCGTGACAAGAAGCGATCAATACAAGACAAACGGCGTTGGGGCAGGGCCCTCAGATCACTGTCTTTTTGACAAATGAGCCCAGCTTTGTGAAACAGACAGTGAAAACAAATACTCTACCTTCTGCCTCGGGCACCACAATTTTGGAGGTAAGTGACATTCCTCAGAATGAGCGGAGACAAAACAAAAGAACAAAAGATAAATGCGTTATTGCATGGAAGAAAGAGCATGGCATGCTCGCAGCTAAATGCAACTCCAGACAGGAGGTGGTAATGCAGAAGAGAAGTTTCTTTTTTTAGATGCAGCACAAAATTAGTTCACACTGGGCAGAAAAACAAACCTCTCCTAGGTCATCTGTGCTGGCTTTAAGTTTGGATTCACCACTAAAAAAAAAATCACCATCATTTGTATATTTTCCTTAAATGTTTTGTGAAAATAACAGACTTCTTCATAATTGGTCACTTAAAGGATCCTCCAGCATGTTGGTCACTATCCTTTACAAACCAAATTAACAACAGCCCCTAGCAGCACATCAGTGGATTAACATTACTATAAACTGCCCTTTTTTTTTTCTTTCCAATCCAACCTCTCTGGGTATTTTTGCATCAGTTCCTCTGCAATCCTTCACATGGAGAGCATTATAATCTGATCTGTCAGTCAGGTGGTGCCACACTCAAGGGACCGCCACCGTCAGATGATTGACTCAGAACAAACTGCATTACTTGATAACTGAGCAACATGTTGACAAACAGCATGCGCTTACAGGTGCTGAAGACACTGGCATAAACCTGATCTCATCATCAACCGGTCCCTTGGCTTGTCCATGATAAAATTAGTACAGGGACATTCAGTGTAATGTGTTGATAGGCTTATTTGTCACTTTAATGAGGTTGGATGCAAGGAATTTGTGAACAGCTTATGTCGCCTGCAAGATCCTTTGTTGACACTTGAGATCTATTTGCAAATTTCAAAGATGTTTAGAGGTGACAGGTTCTCGTATTTATTAATACTTTTTTGAAAGGTAAAAATGAAGGATTTGCTCCTGCTGTTGGTCAAAATAACCTGGGAAAAATAAAGAAACTGATTGGCCATCTTAAGCAATAAATGAATAAATCACTTACTAATTTGATTTATACCGGATAAAAGCCATTTAATATGTTAAAGTCCTTTAATTGCTTGCCTCTTAAGCATCTGTGACTGATACCCAGAGGGCCGGCAAACACCTCCTATCTTCCAACAACACCATCTCATAATGGACTTTTAATGGCAGTATAATAGGTTTTATGGAGTAATGAATTTACAACAATTGTTGCCTTGGGTGGCAAGAAAACAGAAGCACTGTACAGAAAAACCATTTCAACTGGTCCCGAATCACAGTCTCATTCATATTCTGACATTTGCAAAACACACAGTCGGTATTTCAACAGGACAAATTCTCCCTGGATACAACCTATACTCTAAAATGTATAGCTAGCAGTAAGTTATTACATTAATAAAAGCATACATGATATTTTTTAAAGAATATCAGCCATGATCAATATTAAACAATAAAATGGAGAAATGCTACAGAGGACCCTGAAAGAAAAAACTGAGTTAATTTTCTAATTTAACGGCACAGCAATATCTCCACCGAGCTACATTAGAATTGGCAAATGATTTGTTGATCTTTTTAATTTTCTGTAAATTATAAATGAGTTTCTAATTTTGCCCATCATTTTAATCAGGCGCACTCGAGAGGCTCTTACAAAATTTTAATTTGCTCTTGCATTCAACATGTAATGTGAACTGTATCAGGAACACATTCATAAGCACCCACGCACACACACACACACACTTCCAAAGCAATTGTCAAGCTGTGAAGCTGTGATCATTTTTCAAGTTTGAGCTTTTTGGATCCGAGAACTAGCAGTTCACCATCCATGCTGTTAATCAAACTAATAGCGGCTTGTCCCCCTTACTTAAAATGTGGTATATGATATAACCAAAAGAAACACAGTGCTTCATATGTTAGTGTCTCCTACCAGTTTGACTGGGCCTGATTAGTGCTGCTGGTGTCCACAGTGACTCTGTTAATCCATGTGGTGAGACAGATGCTGAGAGAGCTGATTATGTATCCCCAGTGGCAACATAATACAGTCCGTTGAGCTGAAAGCGGGTGAAGTGGTCACCTGCTTTGGCTTCAGTAGCAGGATTTGGCAACGCATAATTTCAACAGAGATTAAATCCATTTTTTTTTTTTTTTGGATGGGTACAAACTGTTATTTTCATGAAGTAGTGTGAGGTTCAGTTCCATCACTGAGAAATGATGAGAAATCAGAAAGAAGTTGTAAAGAGATTTTTTTTTTTCAGATAAAGAATAAATCAAAGAAATGAAAATGTAACAAAATGATTTACAAAATGTTGTATGTCTGTGTTCACTCAGTGACTTTGTGATACAACATATTGCATTGACCAGAATATAACACCACATATACAGTAAACAACAGACCAGTGGGAGAATTACAAGTATACTGTGGCTGTGCTACTGGTCTTCAAGGCCTCCACTGTAGGTACAGAGAAACACAATTGAAAATTTAGTGTTTAATTCAGAGCTCTGACGACTGGCTGTGCACCCATCTGGTTAATAGGGAAAAGGATTTTATTTTCTAGCCGGGTGCTTCGTTTTCACAAAACACATATACAGAAGCAGGAAGCCGGATCTGGATAAAATATTCTGTTGCATGTCGGTGATACACCACTCTAGTCCACACTGTATGTATACATACAGTGAACAAAACAGGCAACAGCAGCTGGAGCTTGCCTTTTGGGCATCCACCATTCAGGAATATACTGTACATGCATGCTTCATACATACTTCATGGCATGTTTTGATATGTATGTATATCAGACTAGAAGAAGTCAGTGTGCTGAAAACACTTGCATGTGCATGAAAACAGACACAGAGAGCACAACTAAAAACAGCAATGCTGCAGTTACCGCAAATTATCTACATGTTTCCATGGGATGAAAAAAATAAAGGACATGTTTATTGCTGCCATGGCAAATCATGAAGTTACTGAGGCTGTGGTGTGTCAGTGGTGTTTTGGGGCATGATTTATATATCTTTGCAGATTTACTCATAGATCTTTGCACCAATGTTAGACAATTGTTTTAATGCAAAGGAAAGGAAGACAAGAAAGTCTAACTCTACTCAACTTATTTATCATTATATCGTAGTCAGCTGTGTGATCCATAAAATGTGTTTTTTAATTAGAGGTTTTGATCTATGTGTGTGTATCTAAGTGAGGACGGAACCACACTTTTTACCCACGGAGTGAGGACATTGTGGCTGGTCCTCATGTCTTCAAAGGCTGTTTGACAGTTAAGATATGGTTTTAGGGTTAGGGTTCAGATTGGATTTAGGTTATGTTTAGGGTCAGGATTGAGGCTAGACATCTAGTTATAATGGTTGAGGTTAGGGTAAGGGCAGAGGTGGGCAATCCTGGTCCTCGAGGGCCGCTATCCTGCATGTTTTAGATGTGTCCCTCTTCCAACACACCTGATTCAAATTATCAGCTCATCATCAAGCTCTGCAGATGCCTGCTAACGATCCTGGTCATTAGAATCAGGTGTGTTGGAAGAGGGACACATCTAAAACATGCAGGATAGTGGCCCTCGAGGACCTGGATTGCCGATCCCTGGGCTAGGGAATGCCTCACTTCAATGAATGTCCCCACAAAGAAAGAAGTCCAAGTATGTGTGTGTGTTTGTGTATGTGGCATTTTGGGAAGTAGTAAAAAGAAGTACTTATACTTACAAACACCAAACACTGACAGTTTTTGTGAAGCCCACACAGTTAGAGTAAGTACAAGCTGTAGCAAGACAACAATTATCATTTCACACAGATCCGAGACGTGAGGCCAAATCATTTGTATGTGCAACATCTCTTTCATTTGTAAAACATTGTGCCACAATGTTTATACAGAACCTTCTCCAACAGAATAACTGACAAAACATTCATAACATCCCGGCACCCCCAAACTAATTAAAACATGTGCTGTCTTTTGTGCCGCCTTCAATGACTCCAGTGACAAAATCTCATGCTAATCAACCTTTGATAAGTAATTATGAGGAAAGTCAGGAGGAAAATGTGATTATTCACGCTCCACTTTTCAAGCTTCTGATGTCAGGACAACAAACTTTCAGATGAACGTTATATGCACCTTAAAACACGCGTGCTCTGGTGTGACCTTTTGAAAATTTTAACTTTACTGGAAAATGTTCACTGCTTACTAATTCCAAATTTGACCAATTATGTTAATATATGTGGAGTGAACTTACAGGCAGTGTTGCTTAAATCTCTTCAATAGTGTATAAATGTATGCATCGCCATGTGTTCTCCCAGTGGAAAACTGTACGCAACATCTGTCTTTTATTACACACCTTGTCCCCTGTGGCATTACAGCACGGAGGTTTATCAAGCACACTTCAACTGGCTCAGTGTGTGCGAAGGTGTACGCACCTCAGCAGCATCTGCTCTTACATTGTACATGTATTTTTTTAGCAAGTTTGGTCGAAAACCTGCTAAAAAGTCATGACCATAGGGTCCATGTACAACAGTTCAGGAAGAAAAGGAGAAACACTGGCTTTGTTTCAGTGTAAGTGTAAGGCGTCAGTGGTGCCAGTGGTGATCGGGGCACTAGGGGCAGTAACCCCCAAACTGGGTGGATGGCTCCAACAGATACCAGGAGCACCATCTGAGACCTCGGTCCAGAAGAGCGCAATCCTAAGAACAGCTAAGATCCTGCACAGAACCCTCAGGCTCCCAGGACTCTGGTAGAGGACCCGAGCTTGAAAGGACACACAAGACCGCCCGGGACGGCGAGAGCACAGGTTTTTTTTTTATGTATATATATAAATGAAAGTAAGATAATTTAATGTAAGATAAGACATATAGCGTAACTGTTTGGTGTTTTGGTTAGTTTACATACTGGAGAAGTGTGATGAAAAGTTATTTTCATTATTATTCATTCTTTTGATTATTACTTCAGTTTAGTAGTTGTTAACACCACATTACATGGAGTATTGCCTTTATCTTACATGGATTTTGGTGCTGGTGCTCTCAAACACAAAATGAATTGAGTATGCAAACAACAGACACTTTCTAGCTGAATATAATTTACAAACAATGGCATAAACAATTACTTAAATGAAGGAACTGTGTTTTTTTTTTATCTGACCCAATCTAAAGAAATCAATTAGTTTCACTTACACAACTGTGGAGAGAGATAACTGTAAGCACAACAGTCATACAACAGACTCACAGCATGACAACAATCTCTAATTTAAAACTCATTTCACTGACTTTAGCGAAGCATTGCCGCGTGTGTCAACAGAAGGGTGAGCAGTGCGTACTTTCAGACTTTTCTTTAACCAACATCTTCCCCCTCGGATGTTATTGATTAACACTGGCACAGCCAGCCAGCAGCTTTTTAAGAAATTGCAGCTTTGAAGTAGAGCTTGTTGATATTGATTAGATTGGATATTGACTGGCTCACCAATTTCCTGTGGTCCTTCATATAAAAACTTGATTACTACATAGGCAATCATCATCTAGTCTGATTGGATCGGCTCCTTCCACCAACCCAGCCTCCCTCTCTGCCCCTCCTGTCTGTTCTCTATCAGGCCAATTGATTTACTCAGGACCCCTCCGTGTGCTTCAGACCAGAAAGCAATGTATTAAGTGCTTGTTTGGATCAATCTAATGTGCAGTGATAGCACATTCACAAACTGCTGACTGGCCAGCAAAACTCATTAATTTGCCGTACAGTGTTTTCCAAAGATCCCAGTGCTTCATTATGTACATGTAACATCCACAACCTGAACACCTGCACAGACACAGTTTGTTTGTCGGGAGAGAATATTAATGCAGGGAGGCTAATTAAGTGATTAGGATTTTATTTTCCAGCCAGACACAGAAAGTAAACATCACAGCCACATAAGAATAGAATATAGAACAATATAGTGCGCGCGCACACACACACACACACACACACACACACACACACACACAGATATTACAGTCTGACATTCTGTGTGTTATTCATCCATCAAATATCTCTTAGTTGGTATCATCTCACTGCTCTTCTGGGTGCTGACAAAAATGTTGTTGCCATAAAACACAACA
>OOFC01050600.1:25458-47144 GCA_900323345.1 Pseudochromis fuscus | reverse complement strand
GAAAGGGTGGAGAAAAAAAAAAAAAAAAAACAGGAAGAGAGACAGAAGGGAAGAGAGAGAGAAAGAAGTGAGGATAACTCCCCTCCTTCCATCCTTGTCAGTCTTTATGATCATCTATTCCTCGTCTGCTCTCTATCAGCGACTCGGTAACCTTCAGCACAAGACCCAAGTAGAGATGATGAATTGAGACGGAGAGCAGAGAAAGGACGAAGATTAGCAAACACAGACAGATGATGAAAAATGACAAACACAAAGAGAGAGAGAGGAATAAAGTAAGAGAGAGAGAGAGGAGGAGGAGGAGGAGGAGGAGGTGTTAGAGGAGGAGAAAGTAAAAAGTGGAGGGAGGAAAGGTGACATTGGGGGAGGAGTGTAGAGGAGAGCGAGCCGCTGGCTTTTAGCTGGAGGACGGCCACAGGATGACATTAGAGGAACGCACTTTGGCTGCTCCTGCTGGGAGGTTCTGCACATGAGCACACACAAACACAAAGAGAGAGGCGGATAAACAGACACATGGACAGACAGCTCGGTAAACACACACACACACACTCACAGGTAAAAATAAGCACCTGGTGGTGCATACTTATGCCTCCTAACCTGTGGGGAGCCCGCCCTGCCTCCCCTCCACCTCGAGTCTAGTTTGTGCGCTGGCCTGATAACCTTCATGGCAACTGGGCTAAACACACACTCAGGGTGACAGGTCTGCCTACCTGGAAAAACAATGATAACTTTGTCTGGGAGCGCTTCTGAGGCTGCTGCCAGTTAGTTACAATACCGATAAAATTATTAGCACCAAAAATGGAGCATTGGACGGGTTGTAATTTAGGCCAAATGAACGTTATCACATGGAAACAGAGTCGTATTTTAGTGTTAATTTTACGACGGGCCGGATATTACTTACTGCTTGGGTTAGACAGATAAATCAGCTTGCTAATATATTTGACTGATACTGGCCTTTAATTAAATATCAGATGTCAGCCAGTCAGTGTTGTAAAGTAAAATCATGGACTTTTGTGCCGCCACTGATACTAAAGAAAGGACCATAAAACACCAGTAATGACATTTTTTTTATTTTCAGTTTTTACTCACTCATTTAGCTGTTTAATATGTTCTTGTGTGCTCACTTTCTTTTATTTTTTTTTGTAATTTAAAAGCAGTTATGTATTCCAGACGTTTCCATCTCTTTGCACAAGTATGCAGAACCCTGCCAATTCTAAGTTAATTTCATTAGTCAGTGATTTTAAGTGAGCAGCAGGGGTGGAAAGTGACTGATTGCAATTGCTATTATTACTGCAACAAAGTAATAACAGAGGACCTGTATTTTCAAAAACCAATATTTCTACCTTTTCTTGAGTTGTACTGCATTTTCTGACTCACATCAGTGGGGAAGCACATTACACAAACGTACATGAATCTGAACACGAGCTAACCACACACATAAAATATCTGCTATTAGGAGATGTAATTAAAACTTTTAGTCATCTTAATGCTTTAATGAAATCAACTCTGCATCCTCATTAGAAATAATTTAAATAACTGACACTGACATTAAATGACATCTAAGGCGTTTTTGTTTTTCCCTGCACATCACCTCAGTGTTCATCACCAGCTGCTTTGGTTTTAGTCGAAATTACAGAGAGATACATCAAACTGCAACAAATACTGTTGGAGCGATTAAATAAGGTCATTTTCAAGCAAAAATCTAAACAAGGTTGAACCAGTGAATGTTTAGATTTCTACCTATTCTCTTTCATATCTCTATCAATTAAATGTCTGAGGGTGTTACAGGTTAAAAACCATCAAAAGATTCAGAAATAATTAAACTAAGCACTTTAATTAAACCTGAAGACCCAAACTAAAGGAAATAACACTTTACGTTCTCAAGATCAACTACAGAAGCAGAGAGCAGTGTAACCTGTGTCTCTAACAAGCAGCAGAGAAAAGATAGTGCTGAAAAAAATGGCGTCGGTGGGATGAAAAGCAACCTAATGAAAGGAAGGGTGACTCATTTGGTGATGAAAAGAGCGTTACACTCCTTTTCCAAATTGCCCCCATTTTCACATGAACCACCTCAAACACACACATCCACACACACGCAACTCAGCGCCCTTTACCTCTCCCTCGGAGCGAGGCATAAACGAGTGGAGTGACAGACATAGAGAGCCGATGGGCCCCCTCCCCAGAGAGGAGAAACGCACTCATCCGTACTGATCTTAAAACAACAACCTCCCCTCTTTTGCTTGCTCGCTGCCTCCTCTCTCCCTCTTTTTCCCTCCATCTCTCTCCACCCTGACTCTCAACCTCACTCTGGCCTCTCCTCCAGCCTCCTCATATCTCGCGACCCCCCACTTCATTTCCTCGTTCCCCATATTCATCAGTGTTTATTGTTTGACTGTTTGATTGCTCGGGTCTGGTTTGTTGTTTGCTCTTGTTCTTTCTAATACTGCAACCCGACATCGGTTCCCAGCCCCTCATCAGTAATCGTTGCTCTTTCAAACATTCATCTCACACTCTATCTCATCCATTTGATCACATTTTCATGTCTTTATGTCTCATAAATATCCAAGAGGGATCCTTGACCCTGCTCTAGTTTCTAGCACAATCCGCTTCTCTCTGCTCATTTTCCTTCCTGCATCCTTGTTAGACCTGAACGGTTTGAAAGACCTCATTTCAATGCATGCAGGAGCAATGCAGTAATTTAGATAATAAAAATGAGTACAGTTAGCATACTGTTACAATCTAAACTGGAGATATATCTAATATAATGGCCACAAAGTTGTAAAGATGTCATTATAACGTTAAGCTGCTTGTAAGTGTTTTGATGTGTAACTGACAACCCTTGATGCTGCTTTTGACAGCCCTGCACAGCTGCTGCCTGAGCTAATGTTAGCCTCCCCGACTGAAGAGATGAAGTGCTTCACAGTCCTGAAGCCTGAAGGTTAGCTTAAAATGATGATATGACACGCGTCTACTGTGCGACGATACATAACTGCCTCGCTTAGGAGAAAACTGGACTGGACTGCTTCGATAAAGATACTGATACACTCTGCCATCTATTGACTTATTGTACTGCTCATATAATTAATAATGTAATATTAATATGAAGTGCATTCCTCAGTGAGTTTTATTTCCTCTAACCCTGAGGTATTTGTGCAAGACAATCCATAAACCCTCTAATATCAGCAGTAACCAGCCTTTATTTGAGACAGGCCCGTGTCAGAGGCAGGTTTTTATTTCTAGTTCTGTCTGTTTCATGAGTTTATTTCTGCATAATTCAGCACGAAGCCTCAAACACAATCAGGAGCAGATCAAAACAATAAACTTGCTGCATTACACTGTAGATATGAACTCAACATTTCACAATAAAAGCCCACTGCTAGCATTTCAGTGGACAGAAAAAATAGACTGTAGACAGAAGAGATAAAGATAATGTGATGTCATCCATTGGTTTGCGGACTTGCAATTTGACGCCAGGAGTTTGGCATTTGAATGTTGCCATGTTTTTTTTTGTTTGTTTTGAGAAGGAGGTGGGTCTGACCCTTGAACTGCTTAATGTATATGAGACTCTACTTCAAAACAAACTACCCACGCCTACTTAACTGTTTTTTGTGTGCTTGTTGGTTTTCAGATGGACCACCAAACCACTAATGAGAAGAATTGATTGTAAATAATGACATCACAATGACTTGAAGGAAAAATTATTGACCAAGTATTTCACCAATAAAAATGACCATTTTTGAACTGAAGTCGATTTTTATTGGAGCCATCATCTAGTGGCCGTCAGGAGCATCGCCTTTTTTGCTTGGTCCATTGTATACAGTCAGTGGCAGAAACCCTTGACTTCTTAATCAGGCTTTTATTGTGAAATATTTGCAAGCACACAACATGTCACATGTTTATTCATGCCGTGTTTGGGGTCCAGCCATTATCTGTTCATACCAATTATATACCATTAATTTGAGTGAATACAGCTTTTACTTATCACACTTGTACTTTAACTGAGCATATTTTTCCAGATGTTGACTTATTACTGTACGAATGTCACTAATAGCTTTAATGATGGCTCCGTCCCAGTGAGCCAGCAAGCACCACACAAAGACCCTACACTGAAGCAGCTAAAGCTAAATGCTTATCCTACTGTGTCATGCAAACAAAAAGAGCTTAACAACACTGCCCGCCAGCTGTCCACCATTTTTACTTATTAACTCGATCAGCGAGATTATTTATGTGAAGAAAGACTCACCAGTCTAAAAGCCCACCGGAGCGCCGAGGCCAAAATCAAAATTAAACAAAGTGATGCCATCGTGGGATGCAAGAACGCCCGCATGCAGAGAGCATATTAACCAGACAAGACTGTCATAGATGTTTATTCAACTCACTGTTTGGTCAACAATTATTGTTAATTAGCCACAGCTGAGTAAATTTACAATCAACAGTTGTCATTAGAGTTGGGAAATCAACAGTCGCCAAGTAAAACTTTCCAGACAGTTATTTATTTGAGGTTAATATTCAAAGAGTGGCTCTGAAAAAAAAATAAAAATGGAAAAATTGTGCGGCTTCAAATTGCAACCATGAAATAAAAGCTTCCAGCCCAGCAAGAGACCTGCAGTATCTTCCAATCTTCACCTGTTTTTCACTGTTTCTCTCTTTATCTCCTTCCCACCTCTTCACTCATGCTGCCCTATTCCACTTAAGAATCAATTTGGGACAGAGGTGGTCTGCCAGTGCCCTTAGTTTTTTATTGTTTTCCAGTCCACATTTAAGACTCTGCACAGGCAATTTCCAGCAGCCTGATTCCCATCTACACTCCAGCTGAGAGAGAGAGCTTTTCTCTGCTCCATGACACCGCTGAGATGCCACTGACGCAGTCCAGCATTTGACAAATGAGCCAACAAATTGACTTCTCCGAGCATTCCCAACAACAAAGGAAAAACAAAACAAATCTCGTTTAACTAAATGCTGGATGAAATGGCGCAATAGAGCGCGCAAGCCATTACAAATGATTCCACTTGCGCGCTCCATCTCATCGCTCCCACCCTCTCTTTCTCTTAATCTGCTCTCCTCTCTCTTCCCCCTCCACTCCTCCCTGTATTTCCTTTTTTTTTTTCCTGTTTCTTGTGGCTTGTGCCCCAGACGCACATTGACCCACGCGCTCTGGACCCAGTAGGGGGCCTTGTTCCTCTGCGTCGCTCCACTGCACATGACTGACGTTCTCCTTACGGGAGGAGGAGGAGGAGGAGGAGGTGTACAGGAGGGGGAGAAAGAGTCAGAGTCAGTCGGTGGAAAACAGAGCAGCTCTGAGTTCAGGGAGGAGGGAGACTGAGCCGAATGTGATTCATGATCAATGGTGCTTCTCCAATTACATTCCAATTAAAGGCGAGTCTCAAGCACGGCTTTAGCACACCGCAGCACACAAGAGCTTTTGACAGGCTTTGCACTGGGTACGCTATCCCCATTACAACAGCCATTTGTGTAGGGACCAGCTCCCTCCCTCGCACAACCACCACCTTAAGATATCCATCCACATAATGTTTGTACGTGTGGAAATATGTGTCAACAAAATAAATGTGAGTTTATTACAACCAGATTAAGGGCAGTTCAAAGGGCTAATGCCCACTATTACATCGATGCTGGTTTAACACCGCCTTACACTCAACAGTCAATAAAGAGCCAAGGGAGATGGAGGGAGAGCAGTGGACCAGAACCAGAGGGGATAGAGAGGGAGAGAGAGAGGGAGAAGGAGGGGAAAGAGGGAGGAAGAAAAAAAAATGCAGTGTTAGAGGGGACTGAAGCATGGCTAACATGGATTGAAGCATAAAGCTTCAAATGACTCCAATTACACATAAGTGATCAATTAGATTGTTACATTTGTTAGATTAGGGCTGGCAGAATGCAAATCGCAATCAGGATCAGTCTATTTGTAATGCGCAGGGAATGTAACATGGACTGTTGTAACATAAAAGCAGCAGCAGATATTGAAAGAGACAAGACTCGGCATTCAGGAGAGGAAACAACAGTAAAAGAGCTGAGAAGTACAAAACAACTAAAGCACATAAACAACTGAGTCATGCTGTGTACTTGGGGGAAAAGAGTGTCAAGTAATAAAAATTAGCTACAAAGGGTTGGAACCGTTTTCAGGCTTATCTATAGTTTGACCAGGAAAAGTGGAAAAATGGTGTTTGTTTTCTTTGTAAGTAAGATTTCCTGCAAGTAAAATAATGAAAACAGCAAAAAATATGAAGGTCCACTTCTTTGTTTTATTTTGAGCGTTTGATCACATCTTACATTTGTGGTGGGGATTTGAGAAAGACTTTGAGATGTGGTTTAAGGTAAACACTGGTTTTCCTTAAAAATAAATTAAAAACCACAAAAGCTGCTTATCATTTTTCTATTAATTGACCAATGAATCAAGCAATGTTCAACTGTTTATTTGGTGACAATGTACTGAAACTTCTTTTGATACTTCTGAGCCGAGATACAAATACTACATGATACCCAGCCCTGCGTGGAGGAGGTGTTGTAATAGTACACACAGACACTGTAATTCAGCACTCAGACTGAATATTGTTGAATTGAGGAAACAAAGTTTTGTCTGGCTCATAACTGAGCGGCTCATTAATATCCATCTAATTGTAGCACTTCTTGTTGACATAATGATGAAACAAAATGCAAACCAAACAAAAAGTGCAAAGCCTATAATCATTCACAACAAAGATGGATGGCTTAGTCATCACCCTGCGCTTTCTCACTCTCAGCAAACAGCATCCTGGCAAAATGGCACTTTGGACTGAGCTTGTATTTAACAGCAGAGTTAATTATCCCGTGTTACATGCTATAATGCATTATTAATGTGTGTGAACAACATGAGTCAGTACTCTCTGGCCCACAGGGGCGTTTGGCTCAATTCAAACTGCTCAGTCATTACTGATGAGAAACGTGGACAGAGGCTGAGCTGGGAGGAAATTGCAGCCAGTTTCAGCCGGTTGGCTGCAGTTTACGACCCGTATTGATCTGTAAGAAAGTTAGGAGACCTATGACAACCCCGGTGTAAAACCAGTTCGATCAGTCTCCTCCCTCGATGCCTCTCAGCACAACTACGTGCTGGGCAAAGGGCCCTGAATCACCCAACAGCCCAGCGGAGAGCGAGCTGGACACGTTTCAGTGTGCGGAGCGTCACACTTCACAAAACAGGTACCGATCTCAACCTGCGCTGTAATTACAACTGGATTCTTGGAAATGAAAGTAGACTGCTCTTTGTTTTTCCACACAGTGCTTCAGCTGTTAAACTGGTCTCTCCAGGACCAGTCAGGAGGTGCAAGAGTTGGGACATGGAGTTGGTTTAATGGTGGATGTGGACAGGAGTAACAGCCCTGAAAATCACATGAGGTCAAAAAAATAGAAAGAATAATTATACCTTACTCACAAAAGTGGGAGTTTCTGGGTCACAGAGCGTGTGAAGGGTTGTGGAGCCATTTGACCAGCGCATCGTACAATAAAGTGCAAACAGTCACACAAAATAAACCAAATATAGCTTGTAAATAAAACTACAATGCATCCTAACACGACTATCATGTGTATAGTACAATTACAAGGTTTTTACTTTGTAATTTGTATACTAACACGTTTAATTATCTTTCCTGCCTGTCCCCATCACTCTCCATTCACCAGCTGTTACTGGTCCCATTATATGTTCTGATAATCCCATTGTTGTGAAAAATACTTTAAAATGATGTTAGCAGAGAAGCTGCAGTGGATCCTGGATTATTGTGTCTTGATACTTAATCTCAGTAGGAAGTGTGTCGCTTCTACCTGGGATCATCAAACACATCTCGTGAAGCCAACTCACAGGAAACCAAAGGTGATGGGGCTGCTTTGTTCTTATTGGATCTCCAGATGAACAGGCACCACATACAGCAGCCTTACTCATGAATTAAAAACCTGCCTACTTAATATGGTAATTGTGTCCTTTTAAATGAATAATCCATCATTCTCTGTCAGGTACATTGGTTAAAACATTGCCCATATAGCCTGAAAGAATGACTAAAACAGTCTTAATTTTGCCTTCCCCCCACTTTGCTCTGCTTGTTTCCCATGTCTGCAGGTGCTTCTTCATTTCCCACCACTTCCTGCCGCTCCTGCTTCCTCTATGCTCTCCTTAAATTAAATTAAATTCAATTGCCTTGAACACAAATCGCTTGGTTGGCATGACAGAAGAACATTTGTGTTGCCAAAGTGTGAACAGAAACAAACAAATTGAGCAAGGAAACAATAAGTGGGAACAATGTGAGTGATTATAAAGCCGAATTAAACCGGTAATCCTGTGAATGTGCGTAGAACAATTAGAGAGAAAAGAGTTTTGACAGGCAGGTGGTTTTTTTGTTTTTTTGTTTGCCCTACCTGCTGTTTTGAGGGTTATGACAGGTGGCGACAGGCTTTCTGCACACCTCAGTGTCACTCTCAAGAGGGGTTCAGAATTATTGCTAAACTCATGTTCCCATTTACCGGCAGTTTGTGCACAGCCAGCGTCCTCCAGCGAGGGGCAAATCATCCTCTCTGACAAAGACAAACAACTACACCCACGTTCTAACAGGAACATGTAAATACAGTGACACTGCCCTCTCCAATTCACAACGGAGAACAATGGATGAGGTGTACATAAAAATGGCAGCCTCTCCAATTGACATCTCTTTGTCCCATAGAGCCATCCTACAATGCAATTTGCACCCCACGCACTTGCTTCATTTTTTGCAAATAATTACCTGCTTTACTGAGGCTGCCAGTGTGTGTGTGTGTGTGTGTGTGTGTGTAGAGGTACCTCCCTCTGCATGTGCAAAAAAAACGAACTCCCAAAAGCAGTGAGACTTGTGTGATTATGCTTTAAGCATAATGCTGAAAGCAGCAAAAAATGGAGGAAAAAAAAAAGACACTGCACACATAATGGGGGCAGATGGACATTTTGAGTCATATGCAATACTGCAATCTGTTCCACTTGCTAGCAGTCTGCACAGCAGTCACTCTCTACAGACAAAGCTGCTAAGTACATTATTGCATTGTAGTGGCTCCCTACTAACAAGCAGGAGATCTTTACTGAGACTTAGGCAGGTTGAAGCTTCAAAAACTACAGTGAGCAGGACAGAGTTGGGTGTTTTATTCAAGTGACTGTTTCAGACTATTGATTTTCCTGTTCGTCCGTGTGGTGTTTCCCTGTGTGTCTCCAGCGGGGCTGTGTGTAGATTAAGTGGAGGCCTTATTTTGTCATGTCTCTCCGCTGCACTCCTAATGTTTGTATTTCTTCTTAACGTGAGCATATTTCAAGTTCAAGTTCAATTTTATTTGTTCCTCGAGTGGCAATTTGAGAATCCGCCTACAGACATACTGCAAGACATAAAAAAAAATGTACAACAACATAACACTTTGATCATTCAAGAGGCACTCACACAGGATATACAATACAGTGCAAACATATTGATGTCTCGAGTGGTGGATGGTGGATTCTGCAACATGACAATAACCTCAAACATGCTGCTTTGGGACTGAGCCATGCTAGCTGTTCCCCACAGTTTCCAGTGTTTGTGTTCAGCTAAGCTAACGTACTGCTGGCTGTAGCTTCATAGTTGCCAGTAAGACAGGTGGTAGTGATCTTCTCATCTCACTGTCGGCTGGCAAGAAGAATCAAGCATGTTCCCCAAAATGTCAACCTATTCGTTGAAAGATGCTACAATGAAAACAGAAAAACACACTCCTTTTTAATTTCTGAAACTGGTACAAGTTGGAGGTACCAGTCAGACATATAACTGCTTTGATATCGACCATCCCTTTTGAAATCTGTCCAGCAAATCCCCCTCTGTTAGTGAAGCACCACATTGAGTTAGTGGAGTACCTCGCTCACGTTAGGGAAAGATCATGGTTTTAATAAAAACAAAAGCCATGCCTGTGCCAGGGTGAAAACTCAACCAATCCCCCACATGAAAATCAGATGCACTCCACCCCCATCCAGCCTCGCCACCCTTATGCGCGTCTCTCATCCACCCTTCCTATATTGGCACTGAACGTTGGCACTCGATGTAAATTGTGTGCTTCAGATTCATCCAACATGAGCTCGATTTCCAGGGATACTGGGCTGTTTTATTCTACTCCCTCAACGCCAACAGATGAGCCTCAGTCCCTTCCACCATGAAAAATTAACCAAATACCTAGACCGTTTATCATAATTTACGCCAGCAGACAGCTGCAGAGAATACAGATGTTGTGTTTGAACATCTTCATTTGCTGCAATACAGTTCTGCTGCGTCTCTGATGGTGAGTAATGGATCAATTAAGTCATTGTATAGTGAGCAGACACACACGCACTGGTTAAATATACTCAGCTTTGGTTGGACGGGCGTTGGGGAAATGCAGATGATGCAACATGTCTGTCTGACAGGTTATGTACCGCGCGCAGCTTGTGTTCATGTGTGGTACAGATTGGCCTATAAGCTGTCAACTTGTGGCAGAGCGCCGTGTGAGGCCGACAACATGTTCTGTTGCTTTTTCCCCAGCCACCTTCAACTTCCTGAGGCACAGAACATTTTTGAAGGCAGGGCTGAAAGAGGGCAGAGAAATGCAATTACTGGTAAATAGAGACTCCCTGCTACTGCAAATTTATCCAGGGTCCAGAAATTATTCCTCACAAGGCTGCTCGAGGTGTGTGTGTGTGTGTGTTCCTGTGTGTGTGCTTGTGTGTGTGTGTCTCGCATGGTGTGAATCATTGTGGCGGTGCCATTAAAGCTTATCAGACTCCAGTGGAGCTGCCAAGCTGTGGTCGGCTCTCTCCTCTCCCCCCCCTCCAGGGTGTCTCTGAGTGGCTGTGACTGCCGGTTGTTGCCCACTCACGCACTCCCGCTGACCCTCACTGGCTCTCGGGCAGAAAAGGCTGAAAGGCTTTAGCGGCGAGAACCTAGAAGCCTTTAAAGACAAGTCAGTCTAATTCAATTCGCCCAATTGAAAGCTAATAACCGGTGGATGTGGTGTCCACGTTGAGGGTTGTGATAATGGCGCTGGTACATTTTGTACCACGTTTTTCAGCCTTTAACCTTGTCTCTGTTTTTCTACAAGGGGCGGCTGTGGCTCAGGTGGTCACCTATGAATCCTAAGATTGTGGGTTTGATCCCCGGTTCCTCCTGTCCACGTGTCAAAGTGTCCTTGGGCAAAACACTGAACCCTCAGTTGCTCCGAATGGTGGCTAGCGCATTGCATGGCAGCTCGGTAGCCATTGGTGTGTGAATGGGTGAATGAGGTGCCTTGTAAAGCGCTTAGGGATCTAGCTAAGGTAAAGAAAGTGTTATATAAATGTACTCTATTTACCAACGTCCACAGTCTGTGCAGGTTTCCTCTAGTCCAGGGGTCTCAAACCCGTGCCATGGAGGGCCGAGACCCTGCAGGTTTTCTTTCCAACCGTCTCTCCAGCAGCTGATGAGCTCCTTCCCTCAAACTGAAGGAGGTGCTGATCATTAAAATCACCATCTTTAGGGACCTGCAGGGTCTCGGCCCTCCCTGCCCCGAGTTTGAGACCCCTGCTCTAGTCCCCTAGTCTCAGGTCCAAGTCCCTCCTGCTTCCCTTCTAGCACTGAACGACTTGTGATAACTTATGGCAATAGTGAGAACATCCCTTATCTCCAGGAAATGTGCAGTGCAGACTATACTGTGCTCTGTGACAGTTCATTCAAAGACAGAACAATAGCGTCTGGAATGAAACAGCAAAGAGGGGCAACGAGCAGTCAACACATCCAGTGGTTATCAATGGATTTGCTGCTCTGCATCCAGTATTAAAGCGCAGTTGAGTTTCCCGTACGGATATTAATCATCTGTCACTTGCTCTGTCCTGTGATTGATTAACGTAGCTTCTTATTTCCACATGCATTCTCGTAAATGTGCGTAGCTGACAAAACCAAGCGGATTTATGCTAAGCTTGAAACAGTGGCCTTTGAATCTAAATTCTATTAAAAGCACATCATTAAGTGAAGCATTAATAGCTCTAGTATTTGCTACATTGTACAATTGTACTGAAACAGACTTTTTCTGTTTTTCTCTCACAATCTCAGGTTCACCTTGTCCACGACACACAATAACCGGCTCTAATTTGTCTGTGTGCCGCTGGTGCAGAAACATATCAACAACTCTCATTACAAAGCAGTACCTTCTGTCACAGATGGTACAAAGGCAGCAGGTCCTCTGAAATACTGAGAAAGGACTATGCAGCAGGTAACATGACTAAGCAATTGTAATACTTTGTGTATTCACTCCTACTTTGTGAATACAAATCCGTTACATATTTATTCCGCACCAACAGTTTGTATTGAAAAATCAGGATGTGCACACACAATATTTATCATAATGCATCCACGAATGCTTAAATACATGTCTGGCATTTCAAAAATATGTGAATGTAAAAAAATAATCAGTCCCTTTAGGCATGAAAGAAAAAAAAACTACATTATGTTGTATGGAAAAGCTCAATGCAATTTATATTTAAATTTTACCTGTAGTATTCTTTCACGTATACAGATGTCAGGAGGGCGTCTGACAGGACAACAAAAGCCAAAGAGTGAAGCTTTCTTTCTGCAATCAGTGTAATGTGAGCTGAGCAGGAAGTGTGGATGCCAGTCCCGCTAATGAAAACAGAAATCTGCCTCGCATTTTCTGAGTGTTGAAAAATGGTTTCGTTCAAGTGCAAAACAATCCCAGCTCCATCTGTTCTTGATAAATCGCACATTGATTTTTTCCAGTACAAATAATAAACAACTGCATGAAATGGGCAAGCCAATTTCTTTGAATAAATGTTTTGAATATTGTTTTATTATTGAGATAAAGTATTGGCAAAACAACCAAATTTTGTCTTAGCTGCACTTACACACTCACAGTCAATACAGGGAGATTGCTATAAACAGTATGAAAGATGGGGTATTTCTTTTAATATACAGCCTGTTTATCGTTGGTTTTATTTACAATTCCAAAAAACAGGAATATTTGGATTTTCAGAAAGACTTTCTAAAAACAAGAATGTAAAATGTGTTTATGCTAATGAAACAAAAGGCTTTCGTTGTTTACTTTCTGTAGCTTTCAGTGAGGCAAAAGTGATAAAACTCAAGGACCAGATTCAGATAAATAATTAATGAAATATTTTCCAATATAGTAATCTCACCTGAATTTCTTAAGCCGAGCAGACTAAGTTAATTCAGGTGTTTTCTTGCAAACAGAAAACTTTATTTTAAAGATAATCGTTCTAATCTTAGGCCTGTTTCATGGTCGTTTTTTGTCATTGGCTCCCCCCCAGGTTAGTTAGTGTACCACCTACAAAACATAACCCATTTAAAAGTCTTTGAAAAAACATGCAGCCAGATTCCCTCTTTTATTAGCAAACCTGGCATCCACGCACTCAGCCGCCATCACTCTCTGACTGGAGAGTCAAAAACGATGTGTTCCCCTTGGCTCGTCACACAGAGACATCAGATGTCTGCCAAAAGACTGCATGTGTACAAGATGTGCCCCGTGCATTACTAATGTGTGAACGCTGCTCTGTGTGTGTGTGTGTGTGTGTGTGTGTGTCTGTCCGTTTTTTTTATTTTCTATGTCAAAAAACTTATCATTTTTGCACATTCATAGATGGTGATGTTCACCCAGCAGCTCAAATACTTCTTCATCTTGATCAGAAAGTACGACTGACGAACACGTCTTGAACTATCTGTGGACAAGCCGTGATAAATAATTAATAACAGGAGCAGTAAAACTAAAAGACACGAGAACAAAAGAAGGCCTATCAATTTTAAACAGTGGTGGACAAAGTACTCAACTTCAGTACTTGAGTCAAAGTACTGATACTCATGATCAAATTGGTCAAATCGTACTCAACTACAAATAAAAGTTATTGTTCCAAATGTTACTCAAGTTAAAGTACTAAAGTACTTACCTTTAAAAATACTTAAGTATTCAAAAGTACATGCATTTAAAAATACTTAAGTAATAAAAAGTACAAAGTAAAAGGACATTTTCTAATATCAGTACATTGCTGTATTGTTCTCAGTGCCCGAGTCAATCCCCGATTAACATATACTTCCTGTTAATGTGGTATTTTAATCTGAAAGTGCTTTGATGAAAAGAAAACTCCTTCCTGCAGAGTGTGCATAATACTTTGTTGGTTGACTGTTCGGTCTTGCTTTTTTGTTTTCAAATTTCCCATCGAGAGGCTAACATGCTGTTTAGCGTTTAAAAAAAAAAAAAGTAAAATGACAAACCCATGCTGTTTCCTGTTTTCCCTCTTTATTGTTCAGTTCGCTGCCAGTCACTTCCTGCCGATTTGCGCATGAGCGACGGTGACTCTACCTGGACAAACTGCCTGAAACACATTGCCAGCATAGACTGTATATAAAGTAAGTAACCACACAGTTCCTGGGAATGTAGTGGAGTCCAATGTACACTTTTTGCCTTTGAAATGTGGCAGAGTGAAAGTAAAAGTTTCCAGTACAAATACTGACAAAATGTACTTAAGTACAGTATTCAAGTAAATGTACTCTGTTACTGTCCACCACTGATTTGAAATATTTCTAATAAAATCTCTGCATCACTTCCTTGTTATGGTATTTCCATGCTGATAAAAAGTGACATTGGAGGCTTTTTTCCCTCTTATGTTTGCTCCTAATAAAAGCAGGGAGGCTGGAGAGGGCGTAACTTAGATCACAACATCTATCGATCCATCTGTCTCTGATTAATTAAACTTTTCTCGTATCCAGACTTTCATTATTTTGAGTGCCACTATCTATAGGTCTGTCTGCCTTTCTATCCATAGATTCAGCAGGTATTCAATCACTATCATCAATACACTGAACGGCTGAATGAGTACAGTGTTAGTGCTTTATCTGCAATATTATGACAAAGCCAAGTCCCTTTTGAGAAGCCGATGCGTAGGTGCTAATTTTTCATATTACCTTGACTGTCAGCATCAGGCCATACATGCCACACGTCATTGATGGGGTCATGCATTTTTCATAAGGTTGTACATGTATTTTAATGAGCAGGGCTGATGAGGTGTGCTACATCGGCATGGTGGACGGCCTTCACCACTCCCCCTCATTCGCCATGCTCCTCACAACCTGTCAGTCAACCACTCCAAGGCCTCCTCACGTCTGTCTCTAGTAGTATTCTCGAATATCAATCACACCAAAATCTTTGCATATTTTCGCGAGATAATTAAGAGGAGATTGCAACGTGGTGCAGACGATCAATCTGCAAATCAGTGGACCAGATTAAATCCAAATTCTGACTCAGTTTCGCAGATGGCAAACGAAACAGCCTAAACTGACAGAGATGCGTTTGGATGGCAAATCGGATACCCCCCCCTGCCGGGTGGAGGAGCCCATGTCAGTGCCTGTGTGTAATTTGGAATTAATGGGACGGTAAAACTTTTAATTCAAAATCCCAGCCTTGGGGACAAACACATTTGCATACAAATGAACACAATTTCCTGTTTGTTCGGTATGCAAATACAAAAGAAGGAACTTACAGAGGGGCTGCCAGAGTTGAACAAGCACCACGACTCTCGCCCGAGTGCAGAACGCGCAGGCACCCAACCGAGCACTTCAAACACAGCTCTGTTTGAGATATCTGACTACAGCAGGGGTGAGCTGAGACCATCCTGAAGGGCTGCACGGTCTTGTGGGGCTCACGGTAACCTTTCTCTTCTCATCTCATTTACACGTGAAAATAACAAGCGAGGTGAGTCTTCCCCCAAACACATGAGGCAATTAAAGACGACTGATCTGAGGTGGAACAAAAGTGAAAGATGGCCGTCCCCGGGGCCCGACGTGGCTGAAATGCTCACAGGAGGGAAAAAAAAAAAAAAAAATTGAATCATTTCACAAAGTAATTAACAAATTGTACCTCTTTGGACCTTTTATTGGGAAACACTATGCAATCTGCTGAAGTAATTTTGGTACTAATTCCAGGTTTTTCCATACAATAGACTGTGATAAGCTTTTTCTGCACAATGCAAAGAATTAACAGCAGCTTGTTCTCCGCTTTTTCAATAAAGGTTGCGGGATGCTTTGAATGTCAATGATACTGGGGATGGGAGGCTACAATCTGATAGCATGCAATTCATCACTGTAAACATTATAGAGACAGAAAATGAGGGGATTTGTTTGCATTAACATAAGTGACTGGCATGTGGGATGAGGAACAAACCCCCAGCTTGTTAAATTCGCCAGCCTGGGCGATCTGCTTGCCAGGTTGGATTTGGTTCAGATACTAAACAGTGCACTTAATGCCACGGTGTGTTATGTTTGCATTGTGTGGGATGCGGCTAACCGAGGCAGGCATTACTTATTTACAGTTACACATTTGAGTGACAGGCAGAGCCGCTGTTTTTCACAGTGATATCTAGTCACAGGCTGGCGCTCGCACACACACACACACCATCCGACACTAAATAGCAGGATTTGTAATTAAGTCTGGGGTCGTAACTGAAATGACCTCAGACACTGGGCTATGTTAAAAAGCAACCCGTTTCCCAATGACTTCTCATTAGTAGGCTCTGCAGCAGCTCCCCATGTACAATCCTCCCTTGGAACTCTGAAGGTGACACAGCAGTTACAGTGGACTTTGATGGGGCACTGGGGAGCTGTACTTCATATCACAGGACTGCTTCCTCTGCAGAGTAAAAGGTTTCAACAATCAGCAGCTGCAGCCATTTGGGTAAAAAAAAATAAAAAAAATCTTCCTTCTCAGGCATGTGGGGGGTGTTTTTTTCTCCATGCTTTCCACATGCCAGGCCGGTAAATAAAAGATTAACATCCTACAGATTGTTCCTGCCTGCCACAGATACAGCCCAGTCCCTAAATCATTAATTAACTGTCAGTGTTTACATCAACACTAAATCTTACAGACCTTCCACAAGTGCCTCAGCATCCTACAGCACTAAATCAGAGGGGTAGAGGTCATCAGGACGAAGGTTTGTGGAAAGAATTAAGCTTCAACATCCAATCATGGCAGTAAAAATGAAGCCTGTTTGCAGATGTGTGGATGTGCTCAGTCGACAGGTCAGATAGCATCAAGGTGCCTCCTCACCCACTAAGCCAATCTTCCGGCCTGGGGATGGGAACCAGTGCCAACGGAGACGGGCCTCCAGTTACCAACGGCCTGATCACATTGCGTATTCACTCGCCGACTGCGGGGCTGATTAAATCTGTATTTAATTGGATCAGATCTAGTCGTGATGAAGCGCTCCCCCCGGCGTTTAACCCACGGTCCTCTGTCAAGTGAGAAGGGAAAAAAATACTGTGGGGGAATTAGGAGCGGGAAATGAATACCAATGATAGGCTGTGCTAATAGCCAGCGCAGGAGGAGTGGACCACACCTGCAGGGCTTTACAGAGAGGAATCAGAGTTACCGGCTTTTCTGTCTGCAAATGTGTGTGTGTGTGTGTATAGCTCTTTTCTTCCTTGATTAGTTAAACATTGTGTTATTCAGGTCGTACAAAGACTTTTTTTTGTTGATTAGCTGTTTTATAAAAGCACATCACTGATAACTCAACAGCATTCAGAAACTCTCCGACAATCAAAACTTTAATCAGTTTGTCATGATTACTCGACATGTATTTGAAGAAGAAAAAAAAAGTGTGTAGAAGAGGCAAATTTGCATAATTCCTCAATAGTCAATACAATTTTACAATTATTTCCTTATTGCGCATCTCCAGTGGTGCCGAACAACGTGTAAGTCGGCTGAGGGTGCTCGGAAGTATCTTCAGCTGGATTTATAGTGTATCTCGGTATAAATCGCAGGGCTTATGGAAGAAAAGCAGGAGATCTGGCATTTGGGTTGCGTGTTAAAAAGCAGGATGAGGTGTGTTACAGCCCAGACTCTGATGCTGCATCTGAGGTGAACTGCTCAGTGGTTACAACTGGATGCTGGAGTGGGGGGCACCTCAGATAAAGTACAGTATTTAGATGTAAGCCCTCCCAACAGTTTTTACACCTGTATATATATTTTAACTCTTTGGTGTCTGGACACGTTTACACAGGCTGATTTTTACAGCAGCAGCCTAAAGTTACAAGAGAGGAGGGTTACACACACTGTAAAACCAGTCTGCTGCTGCTGGCTATTAAAATGCCTCAACTGAATAATTAAAACTTTACTGCGTTGCTCAAGGGCACCTTGGGCAAATGTTGATAAGGGTGGAGTGTCGCTTTTTCAAGGGCTTTTTTCAAGATATTTCAAGATTATTCTGCGAAATTATCTTCAAATACAATTTTCTTTCACTTCAAATACATGTTTCGTTTCGCTACACACAAAAAACTGTGGTTGTGGTAAATAAACTTAATGTAAAGTTTAGTTGTGGTAAGACTACAAGGTAATAAAAACCCCAATTGCAAGTTTGTTACAAGATGCAAACTTCAACAAACACACAGCTTCCAAACACTGAATATCAATATCGGACATGACTACGAATATGCTATATCGTGAAATATAGATGAAATTCAAAATGATGGTAGAATATTGTAAGTACTTCCTGTTGAGCATTTCATACTTTTTGCTACCTTGTATACTAAAGTAAACATAAAGGTTTTTTAAAAAGGGTAAACATCTTGCAAAACATTTCTTCACAACAGGTTTACCATACAAGCAGTATATATATAAAATATGTGGGATTCTAAGGTAACTCTGTTCACTTTTAATTGGCTCATTACTGCCCATCTGGATCGTCGTTACCGTGCTGGAAACATTAAAATCTGTGCTCCTACATATTTTCAGTAAAATGCTGCCTGACCTGAGTTTGTCTCAGTGGCACCTGGGTGAGTTTTCTCCTGCCTATGAAAAGAAGAAACCTGGTGAGTTAATAAACAAGAACCTTAGGTCAGGGCTTATGCTATTATGATGTAAAGTAGCCTATTTAAGTCCTGAATACTGGTACCAAATGGTTTATTATACCACAGCTGTGAACATAATAAAGTTAATGCCACCACATCACTTGCTTATTTAAAAAAAAAACTCTGGGAGCTGGTTTACTTTGGGTGACCTCGCTCTGTCACAGTCAACAGCGAATGGAGGTAAGTGATTAAAGGTGTCATTCCACCCGCTGACCTTGGAGGTCAAAGGATTTCGGGCTAAATTACCTCACAGAAGGCCAGACCTATATCGAACGCCTTGGAATGAAGGTTGATTGAAAAGTGGTGTATTTGCATACAAGCCTTTTGAACAGGAGCTGGCACAGCAGCAAACGCTGGCTCTCTGCTCGGGTTGAGGTGGCAGCACCGGGAGGGTGCGAGTCCTCATTAAGCCGAAAAGCATCATGTTCTGGAGCTTGGAGCGCTCTCTCTCCCTCTGTCTATATACAAGAGGGCTGACACTTGTTTGAAAATATAACTGAAACTTAAATATCTAAAGGAACCGATGCTGTATGTTTAGAATTAACTCTGCTCATAAATAATACATATGATGATAGATTGCTGATGAACTGTCTAATGAAGAGGAGGTGGGGGGGGTGCAGGTGAAGCAAGGATTCTGCTGACGAACGGCAATTTAGTTTTTTTTAAAGATTTAAAACTGAGACCTCACACACACACACACACACACACACACACACAGCACAATGCAGGAATGCTAATGTCCCTGGCATTTTTGAAATTGCTGTTATCTTCCTGGCACTGCACATTAACTAGAGATATCGTTTCCTTGGCACTAATTTATCCCTATACGGCAGGCGCTGGAGGTTAGAATCAAAACTTAATAGAACCTTTAATTTGACCAAAAGTTCATTCCCGTTAGGAAAATTAAAATCTGCTAATTAGGGATTACAACCTGTTTCATGAATTGCAAATGCCAACTCAGACGTTGTTACAGATTTGAGGGAATCTTGACAATAATGACAGAAAGTGCTTTTACTCAGAGTGAATGCTGACTGTGGTGAGAGAGCTTGATGTTGCAAATTATGTTATTTCAGATCAAATGAAAAAAAAAATCAGCCATGAGATGTGAATCTGATTATCTACAGTCTCCTTTTTTTTCAATCACAACCACACTGTTTTAAAACAGCAGTTGGGGCTCCCAGGAAATAAACCTCCTGGTATTAGACCAATTTCCACAGGAGGAATCCATCTTCTACAGTTGCCTCGTGTCACACTTCCCATCATACGCAACGACCTCAGGCTGTATGTTAGTCTACTACACGACATCATTTAACTCTTAACAACGTGCTCTCCTCTTGTTCTATCTGTCGTTTGCTAGAAGAGGAAAACCAAATTCATTTCTCGTCGTTCCTCCTTTTTTTGCTTCCTGTTGTTGCTGACTGTCACCTGTGACACCGGCCTCCACGAAAGACACCGTGTTTCTTCCTTGCATCATGCGGTAAATGGGCGTCACTTTCCTCTCCCTTCGTTCTGTCCTTTCAGTTCCTTTCCTCGCATTTTACACATCACACACACACACACACACACACACACACCTGCAGCTCCCTCTCGTCTTCTTCCTGCTGTAGATCCTGGCGCTGACAGGTGCTGGGAGGGATTTCAAAGTCCTGGCACAGCAGCAACTCAAAAATCGGAGAGTGTGTTTGAGTGTGTGTGTGTAATACAGACAAGGAAAGATACAGAATGAATGAGGACGAAGATAGATAGATAGATAGATAGATAGATAGATAGATAGATAGATAGATAGATAGATAGGAGAGCAGATGTTGCAGGCCTGATCTCCTCCTCTAGGCAGACTCATTTTGTTAATGAGGGACAAACAACTCCCTCCTAATAAACATGTTTTATCAAGCAAAACAAATTCTCTTCAAGGCTCTTGGATAAAGAGGTAAAAATATCTCCTCAATGGCCACTACACTTTGTCCTCTGCAATTACTACTCCTGCTAAAATATGTGGGTAAGTTGGCCACCGATGCCTATCCTGCTGTTTCTCCCAGTTTTGCAGCAGTGCCTCTAACCTGCTCGTTGCCAGACATGAGCACCAGAAGAAAGGTTGAGATGTTTAAAGATACTCCACTTCCTGACACGCCATTAATATTCTCCATACAGACTCATCCCCTCCTCTACATACGAATATCCCCCCCACCCTCCTCCTCCCCTCCTATCCCCACTTCCACTCCACTCTCTGCTTTTATATCTCTCAACTGCTTTATATCTCCCTCCCGCATCTTTTTTTTTCTTTTTTTTCTTGTATTTCTCTCCCCCAACTTCACTTTCTTCCTTTTCCTTTTGGTTATTTTTTGACATAAGTTTTTCTACCTCTTTCTCCTGGGAAGTGGCACAGAATCCCTTTAAGTGCTGCAAAAGCAAATCTGTTTATCATAACCATCTATCTCTTACTGTATGTATACTTACTTTATCCTATATCCTGAAAGACACACTGTACACACACAAACACACTGCAGGGAAAACCACAGCTTTTCTCAAACTGTACTAGAAGTGCATGTGAGGATTTCTAAATAATAATAGTACAACATATGTGAGTCACTCTTTCAATTGCAACAGTGCAAGAAATTAAAAAGGGAGGTAAATGCTGCCCACTCTCCTCCCACGCACGGCAATGCGGTTGAGCGGAGCGGTCTTCTGGGACTTCCCATTGACTCCACACAAGGTGAGAACGGAGCAGGAACAGAAGGCTGAGCAAAAACACTTCAAACAGCACGGCAGGAAGACGGAGAGGGCCGCCGCTCGGCG
>OOFC01050600.1:12941-25438 GCA_900323345.1 Pseudochromis fuscus | reverse complement strand
GCTCGGCGAGGCGACGGCGACCAACAGAAAGGAAACGCGGGCGCCAGGGAGAGACTGACCAAAAGAGACAGAGCGGGCCAAGACAAGGAGACAGAATCATTACTCGGCTTTCACAGACAATCAATCAAACAAGCATGTAGGCACACACACAATAACCCAGTCAGACAATGAGACATGAAAACACCTTAAATGCCACCTAATAGCAGCCAGACAAACACTGAGTGAGCGAGCACAGCAGGACATTGATATTCTATACACCCACACACAGCATGGCGAGGAGCTCGGTGTGTGTTTCCCTGTTTTACACACCAGTCTAGACACAGTCCCATGCAGCATTACACGGGTGGTTACCATGCGAAAACATCACCTATGAGCCATTTTCTGACATATACTATACAACACAAAGTCGTGTCAGCTTTAACACTATTACGGTCACGGGGGCGCCGCTCGCAGATGTCTGCTGTACATAGCCCAAAGCAAGTGAAAAGCAGCTGAATCAACCCAATAAATAACTTAATAAACAAAGCATTGCAGCAGATTGGTACATAGCCAGGGGAGCATTTGCACAGTTTAATCAGGGGAGCATACTGAACAGGTAGGCGGCCGGCTCTGCTGTACGTTTATTCAAGAATCCAGTCATTAACAGTACAGCATTCAGGATTTAGTAATAACAACAGGGCGCCACCCCTTCTCTTCCCTCCGCAAATCACCCTCCCAACTGTAACGAATGCAAATAACGGCGGACTGCACTGTGGAGCCATTTCTCCACAGTGCACTACACACCGATCCAGAACAAGGAGGGGAAAGGAGGACTCCCCCCTGCACCCCCTACTGATGGAGGATGCCAGTAGTGCATTATGAGTCACGTATTGTCCACATAAATCAATGGGTGAGAACGCCAGGAAGGAGGGAAAAATGAAAAAAAAAAACATGCACGCGTGTGAGTAGAGAGATATGATTATGCATGTGCCGTTGCTCATGTATTAACCATAACTGAATTTACACATCAAGGCAGCAAATGAATTCCGAATAGATTTTTGATGCAGACCAACACGAGACCTGATTAAATGATGAGGTTGAAGATGTTGAAACATAGATGGAAAGAAATGAGCGTGGTACCACTGAGTTGTAGTCTAAACTGCTGAGTCTTGTATTACGTATTGCATTACATAAGAGTTTGAACCAGACGCACTATTACGAAACATTTTTGCAACTTTTCCTGCTCAAAACTGTCCAGGTAAAAAAACCAAGGCGTGGGCAGGCTTTTTATCTTTGTAACCTCCAACAAGGAGGTTATGTTTTTGCCTGCGTTGGTCTGTCTGCTGGTCTGTTTGTTCGTCCATCTGTCTGTTGGTGGCACTGTGGTACAGCTACTACTGACTTTCCTGCCCAAATGATTACATTGGTGCAGGATCAGAGGTTTCAACAACAGAGTGCTGCCATTTCACCACAAGAGGGCAACACTGTTCAGTCTATAGTGTTAATACAGCTGGATCATACCAAGGTGGCACTCTGTGGCCCTGTTCACACTTGGGTTTTAAGGTCGGATCACACGTGGACAGCCGAGACATGACTTTTCAATCCCGCATTGATGACGTGTTTTATGTTACGTCCTTATCGAGGATGCATCAGGACGCATTACCGTTTACACTACTTAAGGTGAGTAGTCAAATGTGTCCCAGACCACCTCTGCATGTGATTTGTATTTAGTGCAGTCCACTATTGATCTGATCACCCGACATGCATCTTGACACACAGGAACAGGGCCCCTGGTGTTGTATTCAAGACCGTACCAACTGACACCAAGACATTATCGAGACTAGAGAGTATCAAGACCAAGACAAGATCAAGACATTTGGAGGTCGAGACCGAGGCAAGACCGAGACTGGATATATCAAAGAAACATCACAACAAAACAGAACCAAATGACCAGTATCTTCTTTTTTTAATTATTAAGTTTGCTTTTACATAAATGTAACAGCAACAAAAAATAATTTTCCTAGCGTCTCCAGTCGTCTTCATCCACTCTCTATGTATAGGAGGTACGTCACTCGCGGTGTCACAAAGACCACATGACATCAGGAGGACAACAGCTACATTCTACTTTTCTCACTGATCACAGTAGAGCTGGTCTGGTCTTGACCAGTCTTGATCAAAAAACCAGAGTCCACCCTGTCCAAAACCGAGACAAGACTGAGTAAAAATCCCAAGACAAGACCGAGACCCTTAAAAAGTGGTCTCAAGACTGATCTCGAGTACTACAACCCTATTTTCTGGTATTGTGTGCTGTATCATTTATTTTGCAACTAAATGAAACAAATGCATCTTTCGCTGATCTGTGAATGTGTATCGCAACCTCTTGATTGAGTTTTATACCTGCAAAGTTAACAGGGATTGCATTATTCTGTTACTGTTCTCAAAGACCAATGGGGTGAGAAGCAGGTTGATCAATACACTAATATAAAGTCAGCTAGCTGCACACATCATTAGAAAAAGACCAACAGCTAATCCTACCATAACAGATTTGATTGTTAACAGCTGGAATCCCTAAGTAGTACTTAAAAAACACACTCATATTTGAATCACCTTAATCAGGATCACCAGACCTGCAGAGCTGCCAAATTATAACATTGGTCAACAATAGTTAAAGAGCTAAAGAGGAGACAGAGCTGTCAACAAGATAAATTTAGATGATATCTGACATCTTCAGCTTTATTTGTCAGATTTGTGTAATGAAGAAGTCGTTTCAGCTACCACCACCAATATTATGCCACTAAATATGCACTGCAAATTGGCTTGCTTTTCCAAATTCACACATTAACTTTGCAGTTGGCTTCAAGTAAAATACCAATAAAAAAGTATTTCTCTGTGGCACAGTTAAATTTTCACTAACCCTGTTTTTCATCCATATGATTATAACTGCTAAAGGAAATCTAATTTCTTCAGTGTAATTGAAAAAAATGTTTCTTGTGACCTTTTTAATGGAGCAGTGACACCCTAGAAAAGGACCCATTTGACCTCCTCCCTGACAATCCCAGCTAAAACATCTGTATATTTTACAAGAGCTACAAGTCCTCTCCCAAAAAAAAAAAAAAAAACGTGTTTAATTTGATGATTTAAAGCAGCTATCTCACCAGGCAGAGCATTTAAAAATCTCCTAATGTTAATTTTGAGCAGCACAGCCCTCCAGCTTCCTCACAACAATATAAATTTCATTTTTGCCAGTAGGTAGATTCCCGTCCAATTCACTTACATCACACTTTCAAGCTCCAAAGACTTTGCTATCATTTTTGTAATAGAACAGTTTCGCTTGAAGATGTACTGATTTAAATGTTCCCTCAAACAACATAGGAGCGATACATTAAGCCACTGGATGTGGTGGCTGCTGCCGCTGAGGGGTCAAATTACTCTTTGTCATTCTGGATGCACAGAGCACTAGAGAGAGATTTCAATTTTCTTCAAATATTCTTATTACGGAGACGACGGCTGCCAAAGGGTCTCAGTCCTTCATATAATTACATCTTCAATAGGAAAAATCTCAATTATAACAGAATATCTAATTATTACGCTGCCCATATCCGAAATTGCCCTCACATGAAAGGGAAGCTGGAGCCGTATCATCCACTAAGCTGTGAGGACAGTTTCCACTTCTCGTAACACCGCTGTTGTTAAGCACCCAAGAGCATTAGAGGGAAGACCTGTCACGGCTCAAGACCTGAAGGAAATGAACAGAGAACAAGATATGACAGAGCACAAACCTGTGTCCTCGCTCGCTGCCTTTTTTATGAAGGGACACTGATAACTCTGAGGGCGCCAGTCGGTGCAAAATACCACCTCAATTGCCGCACCTCAGAAGAGACCTTCTGCTTCAATAAAAAAAACAAATTATTTTGACCAACTGCTGTGACTGCCATATCGTTTTCCAGGCCGTGTAGCGTAACAAGGCCCATTTCCCAAATAATCAAACTCCAGCCAGTGACCGTCCACCTATCAACAGCTTTGATCTTTTTCCTACATGGCAGCCATTTTTATCATAGCAGCAATGTAATTTCCCAGTGGGTAACGGGCACGGCGGTGCCGACTCCCAGTGTAATGTACTGTGGAGCTACCAATCGGAAGTTGGACAGCCTTCTTTGTAGAAAGAATTTGCATTCAAATCATTGAGTCTGAAATTGGTTCTACCTGTCTGGGATCAGGACTATCTCCTGTGGGTTCCCACTGCCAGTTAAGTGCAGCTTTTTTAACCTTGGAGTACAGGAATGCTAATGGCTTCTGATCGCATATGAAGGACCAAAGCTGTGTTTTCTTTGGACTCCTCCAGAACCTGGGATGGCTCTTAGATGAGTCCCATGGCAACTTCCCATCAGAGCCCATGAATAGGTTATAATGGCCCACCAAATCTGCCAATTCCTCCTTATAATGAAGCTCAGCAGACTTGGGGCGCCTTGGACCTCCAGAGGGACCAGAGAGGATAAAGAAGTAGAAACACCAAGGTGGGAGGCTTTATTGTCACAGAGTAATAGTCAAAGTTTTCGCAATCACCGTTTGGTTCATATCTATTAAATTCCAGGTTGATTAACTGCCTCCTCCTGAGGTTTTCTCAGTGTCCCCACCCACCTATTAATTTAACTGCACCAGAGTCAAATTAATGTTTACCAATAGCAGCAGCTGAGAATGAACATTCATACATTTCTGCAATTTGCTTTAGTTTTTTGCAATTATTTTCCCACAACTTTGACTGGAAGTGTTAAGAATTCCTAATGACACATCTCAAAGAAAAAAAAAATCTACAGTGATGGAAGAAGCTAGATTTTTTTTGACTAAGCTTGCCTTAAAATGTTATGCAGATGAGCAGTGAGACATTTGGCAAAAAACAAGCATGTACTGATGTTCCCACCTAACCTTTGAATCTGCACAGCGAGCAGAATCTGAAGTGTGCTCTGATGAAAAGCTTTCATTATTATCTGGTGGAGGAATAACTTACAATTTGTTTATGTCGCACTGACACATTCAAATACATATTTTTTTTCCTTTATGCTACAGAGGAGTCTCAGGTTGATTAAAAAAAAATAAATCTCTCATCCAGCCTCATGTTATTTCACCTTTTGTCTTCTCTGAAGCTGCATCTACACCAGTGCCGTGTGTAGTGCAGACGTGGTTAAAGCCTCCGAGGAACATGAACCCCGGAGCAGTGACTGACAAGCCCGTACTAATCAATTCTCCAGCATGCTGTTCCAAGGCAATGCTGGATCTGAGCTTCCCAAGCTGAGCTCCAAATGTTTCATGGCAATTTACTGACACCGCGAAATCAAATTAAAAATGCATTTGGAAATTGATCACCTGATGTACCCAGATTGATTGCTGCTCAGAAAGCAACCTGGTTGTGTTTTTGTTCGTCCGGGGTCCATTCACCTTCCCATACCATATAAACGTATTGATCTGCTCACCCACTCTAGGATCCATACAAACCATTAAATATCCTTTCAGTGTTTCTCCATCCATTTATGTGACTCACAGCCGATCCCAATGAGCTAAAAATGGCCAGCACGCACACCGCATATCAGACCCATCAGCTTTAAGACACAGCAGATATGGTTTATTGAAGCTAGGTAATACCGCCAAGTTAACTATCAATTTAAAAGCACTATTCATCAAACTAATCACTGGCACATCTGAACCAGATTAAAAGAAAAAACGCATTCAAATGTGCACAAACAACTTTAATAGCTGGAGACAGAAATACTTCATTAAAGATAGAGAGACATGTTTAATTCAAAAACTCATAAAAGGTCAATTTGCACTTTTCAATCAGCGTTATTCACACATGTTCACTCTCATTTACCAAAACTGCAACCAGGGAAAAAACTGCACACCATCGACTGCTGTTTGAGAAGCTGGTGTGGTACAATAAAGAACAAATTGAATGCCTGTGAATAAGATGCATTTGTGTACAAAATTGCAAAGACAGCCAAGAGACGCAGCTGCCGGTGGACGAATATGTATGTAATCAGGTAGCAAATCTGTCTCCTGTATGCTCGGTCCGCGGCGTGTTGCACCGGGCAGAGGGGCAGGTGTATGGCGGGAGCTATTGTCTCTGAGCACTGGTCCACATGAATGACCCAGGCCGTGTCCGTATTAGCACGGATCAACTCCTGTGGGTATCATCTCCTCAGAAAACAGCAGCTACGGCACATTCAGCCAAATAACCTAACTTCCATATCCGGTAAAACCCGAGCTCTCTTTCACCCTTCTTGACTTTTGGCCAACTCAATCAATCTTTCCCCTGCTTTCTTGTTTCGTCAGAGACTGCTCTACTTTCCAGCACGTTCTCCTTCCTCGCACTCGCACTTTGCTTCAGTTTCCTTCCCTCCATCTATTTCCACCTCACATCTCTTTCTCTCTTCTCAGCAGCGATCACCTTTACTGCAACTAAATATCTGCAAAGTTTTCCCTGCAGAGCCCCGGGTTCTCCTCTGCCCCACGGGGAAGCACCTCCAACTCAAGCTAGGTTTGCACACCCACACAGACTGACCTGGCGGTTAATGAGCCTGTTGAGTAAGACGGCGCCTCGACTCAACATTGATCACCGGGCCTCTGTTCCTGGAACTCTCAGGGAGGCTATTTGTCAAGGTGATAATTTATTTTGTAGCACCAGATATGGTGCGTCGGGAATCGGGTTGTTTTTTTCATCAAGTGGTCCAGGGGTTTGACGGACACCCTTTTAGGTCCAAATCAGGGTCATAATGTGTGGTATGAAACACACAGAGAGCTGTAAATCACCAGAGATCAGCCACAAAAAAGCAAAGGACTACTTTCATCTTGCTGAGCAGGCGAGGGAATGGCGGTTTACCAAAGACGTGTGCCACATGTTCAAACGCCAATCCCTGCTATTCCTTCCCACACCTGTGCAAAGACTTCCTGCTCTGGTGTTCTGGTAAGTTACAAACATTAGCAGAGACACTGTGTCACTTAAGGAAGATGTGGGAGAGTGAATGAAAGCCGTGCTGCTGTTTTCAGCATGCTGACATGGGGTGCCCAATTATGGAGATGTGCCCTGTGTAACCACTGAGGCCAAACACCTGATGGGGGGAGGTGGCGGGAGCATGGGACGCTGCTTGTGGGTAGGCGAGGCTACCGCAGTGCACCGCTGCTCCCGCGTGCTCTCAAGATGTTACACATCTCCCCCCTCTAATTGGCAGATGGCCTCAGATGCGAGATGATTTAATGGCCTGCGTGTGTATTTTTTCCTGCCTCAGTCAGCCATTAGCAGGGACATCTGTAACGAGTTGGCCAGGCACACTGCTGAGAGCGGAAGCTGAGACCAACACTTTCTAATGGGGAGTAGTGCGGTCGTGACGGACTCGGGCGGTAATCAAAGCACTCTAAGGTATTTCTTCGGGTTATGATAATCGAGACATCTCGTTACAAAGTGTCCGATGCGGAAGAAAAAGCTTTAATAAATCGTCTGATGTTGTTTACCTAACAACAGCTGCAGAGAATCAAACAGCACAGTATTACTCGCTATCAACCGTGTGACAATCCACTTTTGACTTTCAGTAAACCAGAGCAAGACATTTCTAGCTGAGCGTTATCATAAAAAGCCATTTTCATGGCTTTGGCACAAACAGCTTGGCTTCCAAGTGATCCCATTTCTTGCAGCTGTGCCGTAGCCATCTGTGCTAAATGCTGCGCTCAAGGGTAAAACATTAAGGCCTCAACCAGAGTTTGGCCCTAAAGGCCTCTGGTTTCTGGCTCTCTGTCGCTGCCTTCACTCCTTACTGCTCCCTCCTGAGCTGGTCCCTATAACGAGAGCTGGATGAGGAAAGGAGCTGCATTGTTGAACAACTGAGGCCTTCAGCTGGTTCTCTGTGCTTGTAGACAGAGTGCTGGAGAAGTGGCTCCAAGCCTAAGGCCTTTTAAAGCTTGATGGCCATCAGTATTCTTGCCATAGCCTCTGAGGATTTGTCTGCTACCTGCAAACTGGGTCAGTTTTTGCATTATTTTAGAGATTTGTATCTCACTGTGGGAAAAAAAAAAGGAAAGGTTTTGCACACGCAGGCATGTAGACCCACACCTGCACTTTGTCTCTCTCGGTTTCCCTCCCTCTCTGCCGCTCTCTCACATACACAGTATTCTGAATTCATTAATATGAGCACATATTTGTCACTTTAACACATAAATGTCAATTTAAAGCCTCCAAATGTGCTAACACTGTAATGAACAACTACACCGAGCCACCATACCCATGCTGTGAGAATCATTTTAGACGGCGCCTACGCCAAAAGACTAATTAAAATTGATAGATAGGACTAATGCTGATTACGACACTCAAAAACCTGTGCACTTTTACAGCACTTATATGCAACTCAGTTAATATAGCCCTTCTCTATTCATGTCACCCTGATGGGATTAACTGCAGTCATAAATCTCAAATAGTTCTGAATGTGACTCTGCCATTCACACATTAACATTAATGAGTAAGTAACAGTGCCGCAGCACCACCTTGACTGTTTCTATTAGGTTTTTTAATCATTTTTCTCTCCATGTTTGTCTTGATAAAACCTTTAAATATTTGAATCATCCCACATTCACTTGCATTCAGATAACTTCCATACAATTTCTAATTCTCATCATCCTGTGTGTGTGTGCCCTCAGCTGAGAGCCTGGGAGGTGAGTGAGGGACCAGGAGCAGATGGGGGGGCGGTAATGAGATGCAGAAAAAAGGGAATTGAGGGGGACAGGCTGGCTGGTGAGACACAGTAGAAAAATAAGAGAGGGGAAGAAAATAACCAAGTATGAGATAGAGTGAGGCGATACGAGAGACCCGTGTCTGAGGTGAATACAAATGGACAGAGGAGGAACACAGATAGAGGAGGAGAAGGAGGGGAGCAGGGAGGGAGGTTGTGTGAGGAGAAGAGATAAAAGAATGTGAGAAAGATGGATTCACTGTTGGCTAATGAGAAGACAAAGGCAGTAGGATCCACATCGATCTCTGCCCCACAGCAAGCTGGCTTTATACAGGTAGAGAGAGATAGGAGAGCCTGAGGAGGCTTACCTGAGGTAAGCAACCTTACTGCTGCTGGAGGAATCAGGGTCCAAGAATAGGTTCAGCTCTGTGTGTGTGTGTGTGTGTGTGTGTGTGTGTGTGTGTGTGTGTGTGTGTGTGAATACATGAATGTATATTTGTTTGTGTGAAAAGCATACTTATTTATACCGAGAGTGCATCCTGGTGCTAATTTATGGAAGTTTGAGCTGTGTATGTGAATTATGTAGTGATGCTGCATGGAGGCAGGGATGGTGACGGACAACACAAAACTGAAAGCAAGGTAAATGAAAAGATAACTGCTTAAATGAGTCATTACTGTGAGGCAGTAGATGGACTAAATGTGAGATAGAAATCAAATATTTATACAGCAACCACTCTGCAGGCAGGGTGAGCAGGAGGAACATCGTAGAAACAGTTTCCCACAGGAGATGCATTACTGTACTCAAACTGATTAAATCACTGGAAACTGAAGCTCAGCATCATTTCAGAGATGAAAAGAAGCACGAGGGTAGATACTGTCTATTGCATTAGTGTGAGTCTTTGTCTTAAAACTAGAAAGAAAAATTGGTTCATTGTTGGTGCTGTGCGCACTGCAATGTGTTTCAGAGGCTTGATGCTGTAAGTAAAAGACATGCGTCGCTGCAGAAGATGACCAGTGTCTTGGGAACAAGTTATCAGCACAGGTGCGCAACAACAAAGAGGCACACCGGTGAATGTGCTTGTTAACGCGGACACAACCGGCTGCAGAAGAAAAGCCACTTACAGTAGGTTTGAGCTGTTCCAGTAGACCGCATGCCGGTCGCTGGCTCTGGAAAGGTGCAAGTTTGAAAGCACCAGCGTGATGAGGCTGAGAGAAAACGTTGCGAGAGCCATAATCCCTCCGGTGCTTGTCCAGCCCTGGTTTATCCCTCCTTTCCTTCTGCGTCCCCGCTCCGTTTGTCCCAGGCGACGTGTTTTTTGTTTTTGGTTCACAACATCCCAGCGGTCATAAAACGCGTTTTCAAGTTCCCAGTTACCTAAACAATATCTTCAATCAGAGTGTCTTCTGAGTGGTTACGTGTTCTTCAACTCAAATCCCATTGCGTCCAGACCCATTTGGGCATCCTCACTTGTGCCAAATGCAATTTTTGGACTTCTTTCTCGTGCGCACTTTCAGGTCACTCCTTCTTTTGTTTCCCAGTTCTGCTTTCATTAGAGAGGAACCAATGAAGAAAAACGAGGCTACCACATTCACAACTAACAGCTGAGGACGGAGTTTATTGGTCTTTACGCAGCTTGAAAGTCGCCTCCGGAGCCGGTGGGTCTCTGCTGAAAGGTTTATGTACCTGCCGCTTCTCTCATCACCAGCAGCAGCAGCAGCCGCCACACGCTGCGCACACAACGCAACAAACCCGCCCTCTGATGGCCAAGATGTGCGCACACGTCCATCTCCTCCGCTGCCCCGCCCCCTCCAAAAAAAAAAATCCACATGCACTGCGTGTGCGCGTGTCTCACAGAGTGAATTAAATGTTATCCTCTTAATTAGAAGAAATCGTGATCATTTGGACTGTACACAATTCTTAAAGGATCAGCCATATTTCAGTAAGGAGTGAGGTTACAGCTTAGACAAAGGGGATCAGTGTGAGGATAAGGATTAATGTTTGTTTGAGTTTGGAGTGAAGGTGAGATTTTAGGAGCGGGTTTAGTTAATGAGCATTCATTTCACAAACCATAAAACTATAAAAGCCTGTGCTGCACTAACCCTTAATTACTAATTAGGTGAGAGCCAATCAGTCACTGCTACACCCAGTGGTTAGTTCACTCAGGCTCTGCTGCCTTATTGTGTGCTGACTGTAAACACTCACTAACCTTGATGCCTAACAAAAATCCATTTGGTAATTTCCATATTTTTGGCATTTGTTAATGGATGCCATGTGTCCGCTTAATTACCTTGCACATGCTTTTTTTTGTGCTTACACTAATGTTGTCTAAGCAGACTGTTTCAGTGTATGATGACTGGGAAATTGTATTTATCTGTGGTTTTTTTTTCTTTTTTTTTGGTCTAACCAGTCAAATAACAAGTATGACATGGAAATGCATATGTGCCAGTTTTGTTGTTGCCTAAAAGTGATTCCTGATGTGTTGTTTTAACAGTTATTTTCAGACCACACTCACCCTCTGTAGACTGATAACGTAACCCACTGTGAGGTCTGAAACAAAGTGCTTTCCATGACTCACCCAACAATAAAAGTTGTTAAAAATACAGCACAGGTCGCATCTCGAAAGTTTGGTGCTTTGTTGTTTTTTTCTGTAAGTATAGGTTATTTTTTTGTTTTAGGATTGAGCTGGAAGAACACAGTGAAATACTAAAAATCCTCTTCAGTTCCGAAATGACTCATTATCACACATCTTATCATTATCATAGCTGATTATGAGTGTACTGATTAAATTTCTGTGAACAACCAGAAAAAAACCGAAGCTGTTTGTTACACAAATGGGTGACAAAGAAAAAAAAAACCCAACATGATGGTGGTTAAGAAGACTGCTGTGTTTAGCTGACATGATGTGAAGCTGGTGCCTTGTTTCCACAGTGTTTTCCAACATTATGTGGGTACAGGACCTGCAAACATAAAGCCCACTGGAGAAAAAAAAACACCACGTGATGATTTGGAGCTTCAGCCACAAAAAATGTATTATTATTTATAAATTGTTTCTTCTTTAGGTCTATCACAGTTTTGTGATAATAAGGTTATTTCGGGTTTAACAGGGATTAACGTTAAGGTTAGAATTGGGTTACAGATTCATATTAGGAAATTAATACAGTTAGTGGAAGGCCATCACAAGAACAGTAATAATACATGTGTCTGAGTAATTATATGTGTGTGTATCTCGTGTGCATGTGTGTGTGTTAAACAGTGAAATATAGACTGAGGGGGGAGCGTATGAAAATTTGGAGACTTTAATTAACCTGTTTAATTTCGCCGGTGGTGGTTTAACCACTCTATCTAGCCTAACGGCGGCCCGGAGTATTAATGGCTCAGTTAATTCCAAATATTAAGCATTAGCCTCGGTTTGATTAACTCTGCCAATTTCATATCTCATAATAGTGTCCTTTTTGGAGGGGATATCAGTGATATTCACACCCATAAACACGGCCATAGACGCTGTTGGTGAAACTTTAGCAAACATTAATCTGAATTACCTCCAATGATAAATGAATGTTCATTACACTTCTTAGCCGAGTCCCTGAAGGTCAAATCTCACACTTCTTTGAGTGAGGAGAAGTAGCCTGAGTCAGTTGTAGATCCGCTGCCTACTTTCCACTCGTTCAGCTCTCATTCATACACACAGTCTGTCTAGTTTGCTCTCGTTTGCTCTCACTCACTCTCTGCCGCTCTGTTGTTTTTGTCAGTGATGACGCCTCTCTTGAGTGCCCTCCAGGCATGTTGCCTTGGCGACTGGAGTAAAGGGG
>OOFC01050598.1:121574-143173 GCA_900323345.1 Pseudochromis fuscus | reverse complement strand
AACTATCTGGAATGAGATTTACTTTTTTTAATTACATCTATCAACAATCGGGACTTTCACGTCAATGCCAATGTGTTTCCTGTTAGCCGAACACAGTTCGTGACAGCCCTGCAATTAATTGAAACATTAGAGAGAAGGGGGAATGCTCCTGGGCTCATGTGGCCTTGGCTGACGCGTCGCATGCACGGCTGCAGCCCCCAGAAGACACGGAAAGCCTGAGCTATCCAGCGGCAGCTTAGCCTAGCCTCAGTGTCAGCAGGCTAGCTTTCTTCCCAGTCAGGGGGGAACCAGATGTAACTTTGTACTCAGCATTAGCACATGTATCATGTAAGAGGCGGCCGCCACGGAAACGTCCCTTTCGTGATGAGGTTATTGCTCTGCCGTGTATTATTTTGGAAGGTTGCAAGTATTAAAAAAAGATGAAAGACCCGAAATGGAGGCGTCTAGTTTCTGGTGCTCATATTGGTTTCATTGGTTTGTTATATTGGGAAAGGGTGAGACGCAAAGTGGGAACAAAGTAGGGAGTGGCAGGATGGAGGTTTGATCTCAGTCTCAGCTGATGCATTCTTGAGTAAGATAAGGTACAATAGTATTTTATTTATCTGGATGGAAACTGTTGTGCAGATGGCTCGACAAAACTCACAGTCCAAAAAATCAAAAGCGCAAATAAGAGCGTCAAGCATTAAAAAATATACATTAAAAATAGTGCCCAATAAAGAATTGAAAGTAACCCTCCACCCACAGCTGCCATGTACACAGTTGTTTACTGCGTTATAAAAAAAAAATACATTTAAGTTTAATATCATAAGTAAAGGTTATATGATAATTCTGATCATCAATCAATCATTTAGCTGACTTGGACATATTGAATTGATATTGAATTGGAAAATATAGAAACTACACATTTAACATAAAAAGTTGTCTCTATTATAACTTGACCTGAATACTTCCTGTGTGTATCTCTCTGTGACAGCCATGTTGGCATTTTCCTGCTCACCCCCTCACACCAGTACGTACACATGAATCTGTTGTCACGGTGCAGTCGAGTGTTGTGTGTCTCTGTCGGAAAGATCCTGACGCCCTCTGTAATTGAGCTTTTCTATAAAACTATAAATGAGATTTCACTCTCACAGTGACAAGCTGCCACTATTCTAAGTTTGTACTATTTGGTAAGAGTCCTCCTTTATGTTGGAAAACTCATTTAGCAACAAAAGCCATCTTACATTGTGTGTGTCTGTTCATTACAATGGAAACTGTTGTGTGACATTCACAGCATGCCAGGGGTCAGCAGCGCCGGCCCGAAGCAAACCGGCGTGTCAGTCAAAAAGACGTACTTGGAAACAATCTTAAGTATTATTTATGAGGCTGGCAACTGCCATTACAATGAACTATGACATCACCTAAGCTTCGCCCATTAAGCATTTATTTGCAGCAATGTGGCACCTCAGACATCAAAGCTGCCCGGTATTCCCTGCGCCTCCGACAGCCTGCAGCTAATTACATGATCTGATGGTTACACATGGAGGGTTGTGACTGGACGCTCGCTGCTGGATGCTTGGTGTTGTTACTGAGGTAGCGGTGAGCTACCTCTACAACAACAACAGCTGCTGTGCCCTTGAGCAACGTGTTAAACCCACAACTAGACCCACAGTAGCTGCTCATCGGTCCGCAAAGTGTATGTAGAAGACCCCAGTCTAGGGCCGCTTTGTCGTTATTAGGGTAAAGCATTAAATTGATGTGACAACAAAGAGCTATTTCAATGTCTGACATAAATCTGTTACAGGTTATTTCAGTAACTTTCACCCAATAGCCAAATTCTCCCTCTGGGATCAATACAGTTCATCTTAATTATAGTGTAATTATAGTAGGCAAAAGCTTTGATAAGTTGTCTTGTTTTGAAATCCTCCCGCAAGATGATTTCACTTTCAAGTGGTGAGGGACGTCGTCCTGGAGCGATGGCAGCTCCTTTCAGACTGACAAGAACAAACAGGATTTCAGATCGACTGAGGCAGGAAGGTCACAGACAGGTGTTCCTCTCAGAAACACTTGGGCTTGTTGCTGCCACCGCTGCTGTGCCAAAACCTATCTCCACCTGTCGCATTAAAGGAGTCTGAGCTGCGGATATGTTTTTTATTACCGCGTTATGTGGGTTCTGTGGCTGTGATGAAGTATGTGAATTAAATAAAAGATCTACCCTTGTTCTTTTTTTGTTGTTAAAGGAGAAAGCAAATGTACAAATGTTGGCAGAAACAGCCCTTGAGCTGCAAGGTTTTGTTGTAGTGCAGAAGCAGGAAAGACACTGAAACATCTACTGATATAATGATTCATGCAAATGAATAATTTCAGTGTTTTATCACTTTCAACAACAGAGTGTAAGGATCTGTTGCTTTAAAGTGTTTAATTTGGACATGATGATGTGTTAAGTGACAGCAATTCAACATCTGCATATAACATTTCTTAACTGGACTTTTTTCATGTTCCCACCTCTTTGTTAAGTTACACACTGGTGTCTGAAAATGATTTTAAACCTCTATGGACCAGACAAAAGTTAGGACAAAACATAGTAAACCATTTCATCTGAGTTAACAAGGTTTAAGATATTTATGGCTGATATTTTGATTTGTGTATGATCCAGAGCTGGAATTAAACACAATAAAATGCCACTGGAGTACAAAGAAAAATAAAATGACAATATTGTGATTCTTACATCCATAAATAAAGTGTATGGATATAAATGAATGAAAATGATTTGGGGTTTTCATTTTGCAACAGGAAATCAATCACACTGAATTACAATCACTCTGATAATAGAGCACATAGAAGAACCAACACTGTTACCAGACCATCACTCAAGCTTTCAGCGGCCATCTTCCTGGGAAACATTGCAGCACGATTACTATTTTATTCTCTTTTCCTTTGATGTTTCTTTGACTTGAACAATTCTACAATAGCAAAGTGTGACATATACCAAACAGGCAGTGGTGTGAGGATTACAATGCTCAGGTTGAAAAGCAGCAGTCAGATCATTAATGTCTCTGATCTATTACTACACACAAGGAGGGATGTGTACCTGTGCCTTTCTACATCTGTTTGTTTGTTTGTTGCATAGTATTAATTTGTGTTTAAAGTGTTTTCTGTGATGAGTACTATCACCATCACAGCTGATGCTAAATATAATTTTGGTCTATTTAAAAAAAATAAATAAATAAAAATTTTGCCATAAAATTTAAAAACGTCTCATAATACATAATACTTGAAATTATGAAATTGACAAAACAAAAATACGTAATGACACATGTATCTATTTTATACATGGGATTATTTTTACCTTTGTGCAACAGGTTTTTTTCTTATCTCCAGTCAATCTGAACAGACCTGCCTAAAATCTAAATATCCACCCATCTTCACGCAGCCGGCCCTTATTGTGCCCAGGCCATGTCTCCGTTGTGTTGACAGACATCAAAGCTGGCAGTGAAGACAGAAATAGTGAATATGTATACCTTTAATCCCCCTTATCCTGCTGTTAGGCCAGGGTGTGTCCCCTGGTCTTCTATAATAGTCTGCAATGAGAAGCTTGAGTAAACACAATCAATGGAAGATACTAGCATATGCACCACAGAGACTTCCCAAGTCCCCCCCTCCTTTTATTCATCCCTCCACGTATTCGATTACACACCCCTACCTTTGCGGGTTTCAGCCAAATTACAACCTGAGACAATAGTACTGATGCAATAGTACTTGTGGGTAGCAGTAATCAGTCGTGTTATCACCACCACAGGACTGTCTTTGAAAAAAAAAAAAAAACACAAGAAAGAAAGAAAAAAGAAAAAGCTTATTTTCTAAGAGGGATGCCCTCTCTCCCTGTCTCCCCCTGTATGGTATTCTTGCATGCTCTCTTACTCCTGGATTACAATCTCTTCATCCATTATTAATGAAGTTAAACTACTAGTGGCATGCTGAATGTGCTGCATGGGAGATTTGTAGCTAATCCAGCGCAAAACAGCCCCAGTCACATAATGAAGGGAAAAAAAGAACAAATGTCAACAGTTTCACACTGGGACTGGATTAGACACCCCCACCTCACCCTCCTCATTCACGCACGGCCTCCCCCTCCACACCCTCTTTTTCCTCCACACACTGACTGAGACACAGCAAATCTTGCATCCAGCATGAGGGGTTATGAGCACCTCTACCTCCCTCCATCACCTTTTCCTGTGATGTTTCCCCGCTAACGGATTAGCGAACCCGAAGCACAGAGTCGAAGGAAAAGGCCAAAGAGACGTCGAGGGTCTATTCGTGAAATCAGCTCTTTGGAAAGATTAACAGTTACAATGGTGTTTCCTAAAATCAGCCACAGTGGAAGTCTGGGGTGTTTGTGACACAGAGATGTACAACATAATATGAGTGGGTGTTGACCCAGCGCCATATTTAAGGTTCTCTTGTGTGGCGCAGTGATTGTGTGGGGGTGGTGGTTGTGTTGTGGTGAAGCACTGCGCTGGTGTACAGTGCAGCCAGGCGGTGTGGCTCCATGAAAAGGAGAGATGAGCATGAAACACTGGAACTAATCAGAACACATGACATGGGACTAGCATCCTGATTTTAGATTAGCCATGTCTTCCCCTCCCTCCCTCCCTCCCTCCTCTTTATTCCTCTGAGTCTGTCTTTATATCTTTTACCGTTGTCATCCTTTGTCTGCTTTTGGAGATGTTTTCTTTTTTTATCTGTGTTATCCTATTTTTAAAATACGCCTGAGTATCATGTGTGATATTCATCTTTCTTTGTCTCATTACTCTCTTTTTATCTCTTTAACTATTTCCACTATCTGAACCTTTTTTTATGTATTTTTTAGGTAATGCTAATAACTCACGGGGCTTTATTTGCCTTTATTTACCTCACATTGAGTTTCAGTCACATTATGTTCATCTCAGGCATTTCCTGTTTGATTAGAGGATTATTTTTGTGCAGTTGGTCACAATTTACATGGCTCTTTGTTCACAATTGTGGTGTGGATTTAAAGGAAGCTAATTTGATTAATAGTAATTTCTTCATGTCAGCCCACAGTAACATGTAAAGCTGTGTCATGATGTTTCTGGAAGTTCATTCATTCTTATATCTGCCTACAAAGGTTTCATTTGGGTTTCCAAGCAATGACGACCAGACCTGTCTCAATAGGAGATTTGGATATCTCCAAATAAATAAATAAATAAATAAAGTGCTTACTACTTAAATAATGCTTTGGTGTCAGGAGTAGATTGCACAGTGATCAGGGTCACAGCAGTTATATGTCACCATTTCATCACCACAATATCATGCTGGCAGTGTGTGTTGGCCTTGAGTCTGAGTTGAGAGCCAAATGAAATGTTTCTCCAACTATCAAAAAATCATTGCAGTGAAATTCAGTTCAGATATCAATGTTCCCCTCTGGATGGACTGTAATATTTTAGTGGTCACCTGACCTTGAGTTGGGCATCATCATTATGTCAGTGTTGTCATTGGTAATCTGCAAATTACCAAATATTACTGTGCCGGAGTAAGATTGTAAATGTGCATCGACATCCAGTTATCAAACACTGATACTCAAATACAACCTCATGAAGTGACTGGTGTTCATCTGAATCCACCTCTTCCTCTTCTACATGATCTTAAATAATTTTCCTCCCCCTGCTTTTACCTCACATGTAAGTCTGTGTTTTTATTCCCATTTAAAGGGGTTTGTTTTTCACATTTCATTCATCCTCTACTCTGTGTTTGAGCCTCTGATACATCTCTCCAGCTCTTTCACATCTCCCTCCTCGTGCCCTCCTCTCTGCCACAGTAGACCAATTAGGACTAAGCTGATTCCAGTTGTGACCTTTGGGTCCACCTCAGCTCTGCTGACAGGAGAGTTAGCATGTAGCTGAACTGTTTTACATGTTATCGACGGGGCGGGAGGCATCATAGTCATTTTATCACACCAATTTCATTCTTGGCCGATTTCCCCTTAGGCAGGTTAGTGGCAGCTTCCCATTGATTTTTCATGTAATTGATCAGAGACCTGCTTGAGCAATTTATTGGCCCACTCGCACCTGTGATTAAGGCTGAGGGCCACATGTGTTTATGCATGCACCAACTATTACTTTCCACCAGATCAACCGTGTGCCATAAAGAGCTGCTGTGCAGTCTGTCTGCGACTGTCAGCATAATGAATGTCGTCCTCGTCTCAGGGACATTTTTAATCATGCCTGACCAAAGCCATGTCATGTCCAAAGTCAAGTGGAATGGAGACAGGCTCATATGACTGACCAGCACTGACAGGAGCTAATGTGTTCACATAAAAACACGGACCAGAGTTTAATTCAAAGTAATCCTTATTCATTTGAAGCTGCTTCATGCATGGGATTAATATTAGAGCAGTCGGGGGGCCAAAACCACGATGACATCAGCTAAGCATTTTCTTTGGAAGCCGAGGATAGGATAATTACAGAAGAAGACAAAGACGAAGAGCTGAGTACTTTTTAAATATACACCATGTTCGCTGGGCATGTCGGGAGAAGTGAGGGTAGCCTAACATGTAAGTCATTTACTGGCCTTGCGCATTACGTTCTAAACCACAAGCCATGTTGCTGAGTTGGAGTGCTTAGCGTTGGTGTAGCTCATCTCCCTTTGGTACTGTGACAGAGCTGGAATAGCAAGGATCAGGCATAAAGCCGCTCAACAAGCTCAAGAGCTATCAAAGAGCCACCCTTTTAATTTGGTTAATTTACAGGCAGCTTTTTCGCTAATAACAGTCTTGGAGTGATACTTGACAAATGGAAATACACACAGGATATTTCTGTCTCAGTGGAGAAAAGTCTCATCTAATGTTTTGTCTCTCCTCTTCTTCCCTTTCCCCTCCTCGCTCTTCTTCTCCTCCTCTCCTCTGACTTCCCCCCCTTTTTTTTTCTTCATATTTATCCTCCTTTTCAATTGTGGAGAAGTCACATAAAACTAAATGCCCGGCCATTACTGTTTCGAACATATTAGCAGTGCATAAACTGATTTGTTTAAAGATTTGTGGCTTTGGAAACACCAATTTGACTTAAAATTTTATTACATGGCCACAAAGTGTTGGCCAGACAGAACACTAGGCGACAATCACATGTGGTTTGAGGCTGAATCTGAAAAAAAAAAGAGGGGGCAGAAAATCAGGCTGGTTTCTCAGGCAAAGAAAACCCCTGAATACTGGAACCACTTCACATCTGCATTACTCAAGCCTCCCGGTGCAGTGATGACAGTGGAGCTACTCGTATATAACACTGAAGGCTCAGATTCACTTTGTACAGCAGCATAGAAATGAATTGAGGAGTCTGAGGTCAGAGGTGAAAAGTCCTTTAAACCAATTTAGTGATATAACTATAATTTTATTAATTCCTCGTGGCATCAACAAAGATACAGAAATGTGGGAAAGGACATTTGTGACAGGAAAATATTAATCCTGCTTAAATTAAGTGAAGCCTAATTTCACATTAAGTACAATCCGAGGTGGGATTTGTAGGAGTGTTACAATGTTTCAATACTGTTTTTAATAATGCAGAAAAAGAGTCATATTCTGTAGAAAATGTCCATCTGGTTATGTTGCTTGTGCATATTTTCAAAAAGCAAATGCATGTTTATAAATGTTCAAAAACAAAATAATCAATCTGTATCTAAACACTGATTCAAATGGGAAACTATGTGTGATTCATGCATCATATCATGGGGATGCTTACACAATGAAGTGTGCAGTTTAAAGCTGCAATCATAGTCCAACAAAAAAGCACATAATTAATTCAAAATGAAACTTCAAATTAAAAAAAAAAGTTTTTGTAAGTTTTCTATAAAGGAGCCAAACTGCCCCACTTTTAGATTTGGTGTGGTCTGTTGTGGCTGGGCAGTCTATCATCTCTCCCCTTTAAAGTGGAGGATTGGATGCGTGCTGATATACATAAAAAGCCGAGAAAGAGTGTTTTAAAATCCTCTCCAGTATGCACGGAGGAGGAAAAGTTGAAATGTCCAACTTCTACTGACACCGGCGGGCTGATGTGCTCGTTAAGAGTCAGGAGAGAGCATCAGCGGAGCAGGTCACCCTGTTTCTCACATCACAGCCCCATCAGAAATTCTTTCAAGTGTCCTTCTGCGTCGCCAAAGATGACAACGGCGAATCGATAAGCGCTTGAAATGAAAAGAAGCCGCCGGTTTGCCCCCGAGGCGAAAGATTTCATACCCGCCAGCCTTCTCTGAACTTCAGGCATTCCTCTGCACCTTTCTGCGTGAGAAAGAGGAGGCTCTTGACTCATTTTTTTTCTCTTTGTATAAGAAGGTAAGAGGAGAATATAGCCCGAACCATCATGCCTCTCCAGACGCAGCTCCCTCTCTCTTTTCCCCCCTCTCCGTGCAGGCGGGGCGTGATTTGGAGATGTACATGATGCAGGGCTGATGTTCCCCTGCTCTGGCTTCAGGGTCGTTTACTCGCTGTGGGGTTTTTTGCGTGTTTGTGCATGTCGCGTGGCCATATCACTGCATCTCATATTAAAGCGCACAGGTTAAATATGTTTTTGAATGATGGAGCTGTTTTGGCAAATATGCTCATTTTCTTTATTTATTCCTATATTGCTTTGCGTTTGACCCATCGCACTCTGCTGTCTGCATGCGTGTTCAGGCGAGAGGGAAATTAATAAAACAAAAATATTCTTGGGCCTAAAACAGTTTGATTTATTGTCTTCACTTTTAAATAAATACACCCAATCTTTCAGTAACTGTTAGAAAATTGCGCCCACTATTATTATTATTCCTACATTAGGCTGAAGTGAGCTTTTATTTACAAGTGTGTGTTTATGTCACCAGAATTGAAACCATCCCTGATTTACCAAATTTTACTCCTGGGGGTGGAGAGCGGTGGATGATGCTCACGTCTTGCTTCAGTGTCCCCCCTTTTCCCTTTTTCTTTGCCTGGAAATTCCCGTGTGGACCGTCGCATTAATTACTGGTTTAATGGGAGTATGACTAAAAATGTAAAAGAAGGATTAGGCGCGGGGAACGCGGGGCCTTCGTCCGGTCTGCTCGCCTCATTTAAGATGCGAATGGAAAATCGGTCTGTATCTAACGAAACGGATCTATAAAGAACATTTGCATCCGAGCCAGCTGTTCACTTCATCTGCACATAAATCCGCAACACGATAGCGCTCTGTCTGTCTGGCCCTGGAGGAGCCTATAATGCATCAATTTAAATACTTCTTCTGTTTGCTATCCATCTTTAAAATCATCACAATATTGTACTTTGTTAATATGTTGAATTATGAAAGGAATATCTGTGCGTAATGGCAAAAGCAATCAGTGTAAGTGAGTATTAATTGGGCTAATTTTCCTGATTACATAATAGTATAGAATAAATACAGGATATGTGTATTTTAAGTGAACTGCCTGCAGGTATACGAGAAACAAATCTATGGTTGTGACGACTGTTTATTTTTGCACGCGTGGATTTTAGTTAATAAGCAGTTAAGTAGGAAATAGCAGGCTGGGTTTAGGCAAATTGAACCGTTATATGTTTTGCATGCCTGCAGTGTTACAGTAAACGCGCCGGGGCGGGCTGACAGGAAAATGACAGTTTTATTTTTTCAGATTTTTTTTTTTTTTTAAGATGATTTTTTTTTATGTTTGATTGTTGTTGAAAGTTGAGAGGCTCTGCAGTTGCCCTCTGCTAGACTACACAGGCACAGGCGCATACACAAACACACCCCTTTAAAAGCGCGCACACACACCCATACACTCACACGCGCGCGCGCAAACACGGGTCCCCTCTCTGAGCTCAAAAGCAGGAAAAATTGCGCCACTCTTGGAGCGTCTTTCAAGGAGGAAAAAGTTGAGGAAGACAGAAGAGGACGAGCCAAGGGGAGACTCGGATGAAAGCGCCTCCTTCGCTATTTCTCCTCACACTGTAAATAGATGGTTATTTATGCGCATAAATGAAACAATCCTAAAGGTAGCTCTCGCTGCGTCTGTTTTTGGATACATAGCCGCGGGGAGCACATGCAACGCTCACATTTCCGGACAAGAAACTTAGACTTGAGTGTTTTTGGATCTTGAAGAAGTTGTCTTGATTTTGCTTTTCTTTTCGCTGTAAACACAACTCCTGGCGTCTGAGTGAGTCTGTGGACGGTGGAATTTACCTCCTCGCTTTAGACTTTAAAGAAAAACAAACGCCGACGGCTGGGAAAAGTTCAATCCCCACCGGTGTCTCCAAACAACTGGTAAGTGCGAGAAGAAGAGACAAAAACCTGAGATGTGAGTTAATGCAAGTGGAGGAATTTGTTCCACCTCGTGTTTTTTTCTCCCCGGTCTGCGCGGTCCTGACGTGAATTTCAAAGCCGTGGCCGGAACATAGAGGAACATGAAGTGATGTGAGGGCAGGGTTCGCCTTACAGGTCGGCGGATGATAATGATGTATCGTTAACAGTGATGGAGTGTGGGGAAATTTAAAAAGAAGAAAATGGGTGAAAAGACTGTGTTATCGTGCAGTTTATGATTATAGTGATATTACTGAGGAAAAAAGTGACTGCGCGCTCTGAGCTCCAAATGACAAAAAATAATCAAGTAACCGTGCGTAAAACTAAAATGACTCCAAAAATTGTGATGGATTCCTCCTAATTAATCAGATTACACAGAATTAATAGAAAGTGATGTGCTTTACCATCCTCTGCATGATTTTTCAATATTAGGAAGAAAAAAAATCAAAGAAATGGGGGGTACACAAAAAAATAAGAGGCGACGTTCACGGTCTCACGCCTTTAATTAATACAGGACCATATGGTGGAGGTTAGTCGATTCATCTCCTGGTAAAGGCTGCAGTCTCATGCTCTACTGTGTTAATTTCAGAAGTAAAGCCAGAGTGAGGCAATGCCAGCTTTCTGTCTGCACTGGGCCTCGTGCCATGTGAGTCACTGATGCGTATCAACTGTTGGTGCTGAGAGCAGAGAGAGGGTCCGTGGAGTGAGAATGAATGGATGAACGAAATTAATATAAGTAGTCATAATACTAATACTGCTATTTTTAAAGCCCTCCTGTGGGGCCATTGATTTTAAAATAGAAATAAATGTGCTGTCATGCGTAATTACGCGTGCAGCACCATCATCATCATCATCATCATTATTATTATTTTTATCATCATTATTATTTTTATTATTATTATTATTATTGAAGATAATTTTGCTTTGTTAGATTGCACTATTTGCCCTCATATTATAAAATTAGCTCAGTACTATTGATTTTCTTTGACATCTCACAGTATTTGTTCATGTTAAAGGAGCAAATTCTCATTTTTTATGTTTTTTTCTCTCACTTTCAAAAGTAAATACTTTCCTTTCACTTCAATTTTCAAGAAAAAAAATAAAAATATTGAAGGTGTATTATATCATTTTTTACACAATAGAATAAAATGAATGAATACATTAAAAAAAGGCACGCGGGTGATTGCAGAGGCACTTGAGGCAGGTTGAAATATTGGAGGGACCTCTCATTAAATCTCACTGATTAGATAACACGCAGCCGCATGCAATAACCTTACACCTTACAACCTGACCCCCACTATTTCATTTTGCAGCGGGGATATAGAGGAGGGGGCGAGAGGAAAGGTTGTGCAGGTACACACCGTGTAAAACTTAACCTCCAATATCTGCATCTTTGGAATTAAAGAGAGGAGAAAGGATGAAGAGGAGGAGGAGGAGGGAAACTCGCAGATGATGTAGAGCAGGTGAAGAGAAGAACTGAGGAAAATGGTTAACAGCATGACTGCATGCAAATTCCCCCCGACTCGAATTATCATAAGCAAACAGTGTGAGCCTGGACTAATAAAACCCCATCTGTGTAACTTCATATCGAGGTAGTATGAGGGCTGCGATAATGAATTTTGTAATATCCCACCGACAGACATCTCAATCAGACTCTAATCCCGTGATTTTACTACGGAATCACTGCACTTCCAACTGCTGCAGCCTGCACCAAAAAACACCAAATCCGGCTCATGCGAAACACGACGGGTTTTTACGGACTGCACAAAAATAAGCCACTAAAATATAGAACAATACAACGTGTAATGAATTTAAACCCTAATTTGTATTTAATTAAGTGGGAGCAAAGAGTAACAAAATGACTGATTATTCAATTTTCTTATTGATATCATTATTAGTGTTTTACTTCGAATACAAATCAGTTTTTATTATTTATATTCACCGTGTTGATAATTGTTTCTTGACGCAGTTGAACTTAAACCTGTTGTAAAATGCAGAAAGAAGCTCATTTGGATGCACATTTTGCAACCAGTGTCATCGGTGTGCAGTGACATCATGATTTGCTTTTTAAATTTATATTTTTTTAATACGCAGCATCTTGTTTTCTTCTGCTTCTACACCCATCAAATACACACAGTTTGATTTTTTATGAATTTAAAATATTTTCCTAACTATTAAGAATTTTCTGCTTCTTGTGTTGACTGTAAATGATCTTCCACAGATAGAAATGTTTCACAGTGAATCACCCATGAGTTTATTTACCAGATGTGAATGTTAATTTTTGTCTTTTTGTCTGTTTTTTTACAGAAGCCGTTTACTTAAAATTGCCATAATGGACTCCCACTGTCGCAAACTGGCCACCACCTGCGCGCAAATAGGTGAGTATCTGATCCATACGCAGCAGTGTGATTTATTTCCCTCCAGCAGAGATAATAAAAGGGAGAATTTTGGAAACATCGTACAGACACAGCCTGATATATAACATGTTTTTCACCAAAAATACATTCACTAATACAAAGTAAAAAAAATCTAGATTTTCGTGCGTCCTACTTTCCAAACATAGGGTGTTTTAATTGGCTCCAGCTGATATTTAATGTTCATATTATTAGTCTATTTGAAGATACATTGAACTAAATGTTCCAAAGCTGGAACAAAATTCAAACACTTGGCGTAACCTGATGAATATTAATACACGAGCTTTAAAAGTGGCACAGAGGATAACTTAATATTAAAATCTCACTTGTAGCAGTGTGGCCAACTTCTTCACATAAACACAACATCTTTAATTACAGTCAACATGAAGCGGATTTCTCGAGAAAATAACAATATTGTTACAATATTCTCCTCTTGTTCTCTTTACAATTCAACTCCAATTCTGACTTTAGTGGTTGTAGAAAGCTGCTTTGTATTTATATTTTGCGTTGGATTTTTAATTTTATTTTATTTCTTACAAGTCTGGTTAAAATTGATCAGATATCTCCACCTCTTTGCTCGTGAGTGTGTTCAAGTTGGGAGTGAAACTGGTGAGTTCGCTGTCTTAGAGGGACACCTGGTGGTCCAATGTGGATCAGCACCGCTTCAGCTCCAGTGCTGCAAGAGACAACACTGAGCATCATCCAGGGGTTTGATCAGGCTGACCGCTCAGATAACAGACAGAAAAAACAATATGGACACTTTCATACATGTTTTAATTTTACATTTACTAATACTGGGCCCAGCAAGTCACTAAAACAGACTTTTATCTTTTTTTTTTACTGCTAATGCTCCTTTTATATGTTCTGCTCTATTCACATAAATGGTGATTTCCAAAATAACTCCCCTTAAAACCGACATCAGACTAAAAGCAAAGCCGCAATCCCGCACGACAAAAAGTCTGGGATTAGTTAATTATTCTCTGATGTTGTGGGAGGGAAATTACATCAGGTCTTGTTAGGGTCTTAAACGAATAACCAATAACTCTCATTCTGTTTCATTTAGTCTGCGCTGATGGAGGCCGTGTGCTGTGTGTCATAGCTGCGCACTGCCAGCGACCATTGATTAAGAATAATAAGAAAGGTAAAAATCAAAAAGCGGCCAGAGGAGAGGAGGGAGAGCCTGTAAATATAGACACACCGAGCGTCAACTGTTTTTGCTGTAATATATGCAGCGCTTGTTGGATTGACTCCGGGGAAAACTAAATGTATAATGAAAGCCCATTCGTGAGGAGGAATATACTAATGGAGGAATCTGATGTCTCCTTAATCCTATGTAAAAAGCCTTGTCGTCTCCCCCCTCTATATTGACTGAATTGCTAATTAATGGCCCTCTATGGCGGAGGCCTATTGCACGCAGTAATCCGCAGAAGAGAGATAAAGCATTCAGAAGGTAGAAATGAAGAGGAAACCGATAATCCACTTCAAGTTTAGTATCATAATATGACTGGAAGGAGGAAAAAAAAGGAGCAAAAGACCGATCCCTGTTTGGCACAAGATATTATTTTAGTATTGACATTTTTTTTTAGCTTATCTAATTATTGTTGCTCATACTAATTATTTATTTATTATTTTGCTTGTTTGCAGTAAAAGCATCTTAAGTGTGATTCTTTATTGAATGCATTATTTACTCCTGTAATATGGAATTAATGCTAATAAAATTACTTCTATTGAATTATCTTTGTGTGTGTGTGTGTGTGTGTGTGTGTGTGTGTGTGTTTCATACACTCTATGGTCTGCTGGTATTTATATATCTGGGGCTTTCAGGGGATTAGCCCAGTAACTTCTTAACAGCTCCAAGTCCAAATGTGTTGGTTGTATGGGCGTCTGCCAGGCCACGTGGACGTTGGAAGTGGTGTGCTTTAGATGATGTTTAAGACAATGATGATGATAAAAAAAAATGACCCGATGGCCATATTCTAAGACAGGTTTTCACTTGCACTGCTTTGAATTGTAGTAATTGACGAGGATGATCCACTTCTCTTTACAATTTGTCCATCACCTCAGTCACCTGTTAGTCAGTTGACATTCATCCACCCTCCTTACTCCCACCATGAAAATTAAAGTCGCATTTGTTTGATTAGACATGTTTACTTTGTCTTAATGCGTCACAGTCTTTCAGGAATTAGAGTTGTAAGACCGGCTCGTTAAAAGTCCTCCTTCAGAAATTCTCAGGCAAATGAGAGTCCTACCAGAGTGTTGGCTGGAAACGACTCTGTGGTCCAAAGTGAGGAGGGATCCAGTTAAGCACGCAGATAAAGTAATCCGTCGTCAACAAACTGAGTCTGCGTGGGTGACTGCGTGGCTCTGGTGAGGTTGATTTAATGGATATTTGAACCTCAACTCAAGGGAGGTCAAGAGGATCGGCTCATTTGAAAACTAGTGCGACTGACGCTGCATGTCCTGCGCATGTAGTGTAAATACAGGAGTGCACTGGATAGTAAAATCACTTCACGTTAGTTTGGTCTTTGTTTCTAATCTCCCTAACTATCAAATGGAAGTAGCAGTAGTTTTCCTTTACCCACTTCCCCTCATTTTAGTTGTAGTACCTCCACTGCCTCTGAATTAATCCATGACACTTAAAATTCATCACCAGCCCGTATCAAGTCTGTATGAACCGCACATGTGCTCTTTTTAACATAGTGTGCATGTCTGGCAGTTAGCGTCAGTTGACAAGTGCGCACAGACAGTTTTTGGAGCAGGCTGGCACAGCCCACCTCCTGAAGTTACATTTGTTTGTCCTTTCACAGGATCTTTGTGGTGCAGTCGGTGGCTGTGTTTGATATTCGGTGTGCATCTATTTTCTTTGTGCTTCCAATACAATCCGCTCTGTGGCTCACTTTATCCACACTGAGTCCCAGAGTAAACTGCAGTGACAGTGTGTGCGAGCACGCAGCTCAACTTGGGTATCAATAGAACTACATCGTTTTACTGGGCCACTGGACCCATCTCATAAAATGAGGCCAAACTGTGTTATTTTCATTTTTATTTGGTCTTGGGCTGCTGCGCAACGGCACCTCGGAGCGCCGCGGGTACACCGTGCGTCCCATCTCTCTTTACATGCTTTTATTTGGAAGAGAAAAATAAGCGCCAGCCCCGGCATAAACACACTGGCAGACATATCTCGTTTCTGCAACCTCCGGTTGGTTGGGCACACCGTCATATCCACATGGATGTGCCTGTCAGAGAGAATATGGGCGGGCGCAACATGGTGACGTGGAGGTCTGGAGAGAGGCGCAGTTGGATAGGCAGTGCGCAGCTGAAATGAACAGTGAGCGGTGTAGTGTGTGTATGCCTCTGGATCTAATATCACCTACCTGTCCTTGTCACTCTGATAGTCAGAAGAGGTAGCTGCTGTTTTCCACCGATGCTATGGCAAAACCCAATGGCCTATTTTAAAGCGTTTTCCAGTTTAAACAGAAAGAGGGCTTTATCTCAACCGCAAGAGGAACCGCGCTGCCGTGCGTTTTTTGGAGAGCTGAACACATTCCGCACTCGGACTTTCCGCTTATCCTTCCTGTACTAAAGGTTGTGCGATCTTGTTCCGATGAACTCTATGAGGGATCCATTAAACATAGACCATCACCACCTAACAGGGAATAAACTTGCCTCCACGCACCACACGGCTCTGGCGATGGCCTCTAGCTTACAGCCGCTGCAGCGCTCTGTGGACTCCAAACACCGGTTAGAGGTGCACACCGTGTCGGACACATCAAGTCCGGAGTCAGTCGGTAAGAACCGGCCGGGGTGCAGATGTTCTCCGCAAAAGGCACCGCAGATGTCATCCTGATACCAAACAATAGACGGCTCTCATCAATCATTGCGGAGGGAGTTTTACATGCATGCAAATAAGCGATTACAGCTGTCATTTTACTAGCAGATCATTTGTTTGGCCTGTGTGTGGTGTTGTAGTGAAAAGTTTCTGTGTTATGGAAATGAAAGAGAGCTTGTCTTGTGTCAACTACAATTAGTCAGACTTTTACTCACGCTCTTAGTATCGAGATTAAATGAAAAGGTTCGCGGAAATCTCTCAAATCAGGCAAAAAATACATTTAAAACACGGGCCAATGATTTATTTATTAAACCGCAGCATTTTTGTTTGCACATTTCTCACAAGCGTCATGGATCTGGATTTTTTCCCCCTGCTCCTCATATTTCACAGGCCTTAATACGCCTGATACTGACTGAAGTGTCTGTTTTCTCCTCACAGAAAAAGAGAAGATACAAAATAAAAACGACGACTCTTCAGATGACCCTTCCAAAAAGAAGCGGCAGCGGCGGCAGAGGACTCACTTCACCAGCCAGCAGCTGCAGGAACTGGAGGCCACTTTCCAGCGGAATCGCTATCCAGACATGAGCACAAGGGAGGAGATAGCCGTGTGGACCAACCTCACAGAGGCCCGAGTCAGAGTGAGTATTCTCCTGGGTGTAAACAAAAATAATCCGTGTGTATAATTTCGGGTAATTTGTGCCAAATGTCCTATAAATATCCCCCACCTTGACATAATTACGCACGTCCGGAAAACTTTTACGCACGACTGAAAATTCTTTAAAAATAATAATGTAAGACACAAATTTTATCCGAAAAACAAATAATTACTCCTGTTTAAATATACAGCTGGCAAAAGCTCAATTTAATTAACCCATAGACCTAATTGTTTATCTATTAGGTTAAATAGAATTATAGCCTCATGCACACAATTCAAAATAATCAATGTTAGTGCAAGTTGTAGGACTCGGCACATTTGAATTGTTTCCATAACGTTATAAATAAATACAATAAAAAATATATTGTTTGCCTATTGAGTGTAATTAATCACTAATAACGTTGTTAGCAGTTGAGGCGTCTGACATCAGTCGGTGACAGATACCAGTCGTGTTCTCCTGTTCGTGTGAAAGAGGTGCAAAGCTTGTATTTTGCGATTGTCGCCCTGGCGTTGTGTGATTAAGGTCAGCGTGTTTGTGAAAGCTTGCTGTGGAATACACATCCTCCCACATTAGGATGGTCCAGTGAAGCCACAGTGTGTATTCTGCTCAGATAAAAAAAAAACACAATCAAAGAGGAATGATCCGCACAGGACAGAAAAGGGTTAATAACACGTTTGAATTTTACTGAATTTCTTAAATTATTTTGACATGAAATTTAGAACTAATTGCAAAAAATCAAGATGATACTAAAATATAAAACGCAACTCAATGTAAGAAACAAGAAGTAAGATAGAGGCTAATCTCTGAATGTCTCCATTTCTTCTGCTCTGCAGGTCTGGTTCAAGAACCGACGAGCCAAGTGGAGGAAACGGGAAAGAAACCAGCAAGCTGAGCTTTGCAAAAACGGCTTCGGCCCGCAGTTCAATGGACTCATGCAGCCCTACGACGACATGTATCCCAGCTACACGTACAACAACTGGGCTGCCAAGGGCCTGACATCCGCCTCTCTATCTACCAAAAGCTTCCCCTTCTTCAACTCCATGAATGTCAACCCCTTATCCTCGCAGACCATGTTCTCGCCGCCCAACTCCATATCCTCCATGACTTCCAGCATGGTGCCATCGGCGGTCACCGGTGTGCCGGGCTCCAGCCTCAACAGCCTCAATAACTTGAACAACCTCAGTAACCCGTCTCTCAACTCGGGGGTGCCCACGCCGACGTGTCCCTACGCGCCTCCGACTCCTCCTTACGTGTACAGGGACACTTGTAACTCCAGCCTGGCCAGCCTGAGACTGAAAGCCAAGCAGCACTCGAGTTTTGGATACGCCAGTGTGCAGAATCCGGCAACTAATCTGAGCGCTTGCCAATACGCCGTGGACAGACCAGTCTAATACCTACCTGCACTGCAAAAAATAACCATCTCAGCAAGATATTAGAGGCCAGTAGTGACGCTTAAAGTGATATTTTTCTCTAAAAAGGGAGCGAGGAGATCTTGCATTTTAATATTTTTCACGCGTTTCCGGAAATTTCTTGGTCATCTGGCATTTTCTTGATACTAGTTGGAATGTGATTTGCATTATTCCGACTTTTTCCTCAAGACGCTGCCAGTTGTTCCATAAAAATTCCCAAAACATATTAAGAAACACGTGAGATTATCCCCTTAGCATCCTGTCAGTACATTCATTTTAGTGTGTTTTTAAAAGGGGGGAAATGTAATTTTGAGGGTGATTACAATCCCAAATGGCTTGTTAGGGTGGTCATTTTTTGCAGTGTGTGGGTAATCACAAACAGCCGGCCACAGGAACAAGAGACTACTACAACTACTTTTTTCATTTTTCAAAAAGGGCACTAGAAGACTGAACCACTGAAACAAAGCTCAGCTCCAGGTCGGAGTCAAACTGAAACACGGGAGTTTTTAGGTTTATTCCCCTTTGATGAGTCCAGGCCTTCTTCACACTGCGACTCAGTTTTAAAAAAACAAAAAGGCCTGTTTCATTTTTTTTTCATAGCTCGTCGTGAGGGGTTTTTCTCTGGTGGATTTTTGGACGTTAACTGTTGACTGAAAAAGGTTGTATATATATTTGAATTATCATCTCCTGTTTGTCGAGACGAATGCGCTATAACCCTCCAGTCCTCTCTCCAGGTTTCAATTTACCAACGCATGTGGGGAAAAAAAAACCCTAAAAAGGAATCATGTTTTGCTTGCAAACAAAAGGGAATGTACATACTAAAAAAACGCACCAGTTGTGTGTTTCTAACATATTATAAATTTATTATTAATGTCTGTGTGAATATCGATTTAGAATAGCAATTCTGGATTTAAAAAAAGACGCATCAAAAATGTTCCTGCGACAAATTATTTGGTTTTTGCTCTGTGTATACTATTTGGTACGGAATTATGTTTTTTTTTTTTTCAACATCCAAAAAAACTATTGTGTTTTATTTAATGGAAGTAAATATATTGTTCAAAAACATTCTGCTTTATTGAATCTTTGTGCTGCCAGTCTGTTAGTGGAGTGTAAAGCAATGACAGTCTGTCTATAGCCTTTCGATTATGTGTGGTGCTTGTGCGGCTAATCTATAGAGGAAAACAATGGGCCCGTTCCAATACACATAGCACCGAGATGCTCCGTCAGATTAACTGCTGAATACATGTCTGCCTGCTCAGCCAAGGGCCTCGGCGGGTCACTGGTGCTTGAAATAACACGGGAATCAACAAAAAAAAGGAGCTGGACCACACAACAATGACAACACTCCATTAGGGTTTGTTTTTTCTCCCTGTGTTTGATCTCTGAAGAGGATTATTAGTGCAATCCACAGTTTATTAAATATAGTAACTGATCTAGGTAATTTTACTGGAGGTATTTGAATTTATGAAGATGTTCTACAAAATTGTTTAGAGTTTATGTATTTAGTTTGTTTTTTTCTAAACAATCCTCTCTAATTACGCAAGCCCTCCTGACTTATACCTGCATCTGTTTGCCTTCCCATTGTTTTCTTTTGTAGCGTTGCGCTTTTTAAAAGTCACGGTGCGCAAACGCGACAAAGCAAAAAACAAACTGTGATTCGCAAAGCTTAAGCAAACAAGCGCGCGCGGAGATACAGAGGTATGTGGGCCGATGCTGGCTGCAGGGAGGAGGCGGGGGATGAGTGCAGCTTTCCCGGCTGCAGGCAGAGCACAGGCACCGGGGGAAAGGAGAGAGCCGAATAAATAATCCGAGGAAGACCTGGGTGCAGTGTGTAGTTTCACAGTGTAAAACATGGAAGTTATTTGTGTTAAAATGCTATTTTAAATATCCTCATGAAACTGTCTATCAGCCAGGATGTCCTGTTCAAAGAATAAGCTGATTTAGGATCTGATGTCATGCTGGATGGAGGCCTTTGGTTCATCTCTCAAGGGGTGATTATTATGAGGAGAAATAAATCACAAGTAGTTCAGATGTTGTTTTCACAAAACTGCCAAATAACAAACACAAGCATTCTTCTATATTCACATTCAGAGCTGCAGCAGCGGCCTGAACTCCTTCACCCTTCACAATTAGATTTTCCTTTCACACACAAAAAAAAGAAAGAAAGACAAGAAAAAGCTGCGGGCTCTTTTGGAGCACAAGTGTCATGTTTTGATGGAGTTGGTAACGCGGAGCAATAATCAGCTGACAGGGGGATAAGCCCGAGTGAATACACAAGTCTCCAGCCTCAATACACATCCGCACAATCAACATGTGAACAGTGGGTGACCCGAGGAGAAGAGGCTTCAGTGGGAATTTGTTCATTTGGCTGACACGGCGCTCAGGACTGCTGCTTTTTGTGCCTGTCCTCTTTTAAGGTAAGAGCTGCTTCATGTTCATTTAAAACCACATGTGTCTTCATGCTGTATAGTGGCTGCATGGCTTTAAGTTACTATTTCTTTTCTGGCTGCTCACATTCTGCTCACGTTTTTTTTTTCTGAAATTAATCTTCCTAATTCAGCCACTGCAGAGTCATTTATGCGGCAAGACAAACCCATTTTAAAGTGGAAAAACGAGATGCTTTCCAGGCATAATAATACCTCAGAATTATGTGCAACATTACAAAAAAATTATTAGCATGTAGTTCATGTTTCAACAAAGATGTAATTCTTCATCTCTTTTAAAAACAAAAATCAGATTTCTCCCGCCTCGGTTTTTTTCCGCACACCTAAAACACACGAGTACATCTTGATGTGAGATTTGTTCCGCCAGCTGATTAAAAAGAAGAAGAAGAAGAAGAATCAGAAGAAGAAGAAGAAGAAGAGTCTGGAAGGAGCGGAGACACTTTTAAACCCCGACTAAGAGGCTGGGCTCGCACAGTGTTTTTGTTTGGTTGTGGGTGAAGGCCAACAGCCCGCTTCATTGAGCACCTCCATCCTTAATAGTGTCATTTTCTTTCTCTATTCAGC
>OOFC01050598.1:63062-109712 GCA_900323345.1 Pseudochromis fuscus | reverse complement strand
CCTCATCTCTTGTATATATCTTTAAATAGAAGAAGAAAATTGTACTATAACACAGAACAGATACAGATATTCAAGTAACAAGCAAAGCTGTTCAGTCATATCTAATACTGACAATTTAGTTACTGAAAACCATTAATGGTTTTTAAAATTATACCATTCAACATTTTTTTTTAATTTACTTTTGTTTTTAAATAATGAATAAGTTAAGTTATTTATGTAATAAGTCAAAATGTGTTACAACATTCAAAATCAAAGTGACGAAATTTATAATAAAGATTAAAATAGAATTTATTGCTCAAAAAAGAGTTAATTTTATTTTATTAATAAAAACAATTTAAAAAAAGCTTAATTAAAAACGTGGTGAGACATTTTTTGTTGTGAGAAATTATACATACAACATTTATAGAGCATTTGACTTAGCTTTTATCTTATTATTGACAAAATGAATAATGATAATAAGAAAAGTGGTAATCAGAAACTGCTGCTGTAGAGAGTGATATTCTGTAGTTTATTGTCAATAAAGTCATATTTGTATGTAAACATACAAATGTGTTAGCATTCAAAGAACAACAGTCATCACTTATCCTCATGCTGCATAATTATACCTATTACAATTACTTACTCAGCAATCCCACCCACCAAAGCACAGCAGTGTTGTGCCTCAGAGCCTCTTCCCTTAAAATGTCAACACTGATGGTGATGATAACTCATGAACTCTCTGTAGCCCAGCTCCTCTGAGCTACGCTCCAGATGCAAACTTCTCCCCAGAGGGCAAACCTCCTACACAGGTGCACTCGCAAACTCACAAAACACAGCAGACACGCAGGTAAGCATAGATATACACACAGATAGATGCACACAGCCCATATGTGCTTCCCCGACAAACCCTTGAGATTTGTTTGGTGCGGGCAGAATGAGCTGGGATGATGAAATCCCGGCTGATGCTGTAGTACAGCCGCCCTCAGCGGCAGATGCTCTGCTGGGAGACTTGAAGATGATATGTTTAGACAGACAGGTGAGAGGTCACACCTTCCACTTCTACAGCAGAACTACGCTCAAGAGACCCGTGAGAAACTAATGATGAAATCCAAAAGCTGGATATTTTTAGGAAGTGTAATTAGCTAACAGGGGAGAAAAAGAGCAGAAGTAAAAAGGTGCAGGAACATAAGTGCAGTTCAGTCAGCTGGCTCAGGGGGAAACAGATTTATTTATCTGATATTTGGCTTCTAGCCTCTTTACTCCTCATACTTTGCAAAAGAAAAACTAGGTTATATACACAGAGTATGTGCCAACTGCAAGGGATCATATGCTTTGCAAGCTGATGCTACCTATTGCTATTGGCCGTTCCCCAAAGAAACCATGTCCAACAGACGAGATGAATGCATTTAAACCTGGCCATCCACATTATGAGCAGCAGCACCAGGCCAGGACATGGCAACAATGTAGCTCATAATTATTCAACCTGACAAAACTCACAGATATTTATGACAGGAGCAGACAATGGACAAGATGTAGCTCTGATAATCTGAAGATAACCAGAAGGGATATGAGCTTCAGTCTGGCAGAGAATCCAGCTGAGTGCAGCAGCATAACCTGACTCATAAACCAATTAGTTTTTAGCTGAGCAATTTTTCTAATGTTCTGCTGCCTGTGGAGGGACTGACAGGTTTGCCCTCAAGTCAAAACTACAGGGAGATAAATGTAAAAAATCAGTGTGTGTGAAAAGACATATGGAAATCAATCAATTTGTTAAAAAATATAAGTTTCCCATATGTTTGGAGATTTAATTTTTTATTAAATCTCATGTGTAGAATATGGAGGGTGGAATGTGCCAAACTGAAATAAATTCATCATTAATTATGTAAATAAATATTTCATTAATTATTTAAAATGGGGAATAAATATATAAATACATACTTAAATAAATATATAATCATTTAATAAATAAATAAATTAAATTAAATATATAAATATTTAATTGATTAACAATATGTCACAGCAAGCCATGACATATCGATCTCAGAAAATGGATTGCCGCTAAGCCACTGAATGCTCTCCGATACATTAGGTGGAGGTATTTGTCTCTGTTTGTTTCGAAATGCTATTTTTGCCAAGGAAAACAATAGTTGCTGCAGGTAAGAGTGGTGAAGGTACAGCAGGTATTTAGTTCTACACCTCAGTGTCTGTACAGTGTGTGAGGTGAAAAGACAGGCGTCCTGGTCCGGGTGTGTGTTGGGCCCTGGTCCTGGAGAAAAGTTGGAGAACCTCTTCCAAGTTTTCAAACACTCGTGGGTCAATATCTTGGTCAGAAAGAGCAGAAATAACTCCCAGAACATCCAAAAATTCCTCTACTTTATTGGTGACATGCTTTGATTGAGCAACTCCCGCCTCTACATTATCTGCAAGGTCTAAAAGATCTCTGACCAACTCATGAGAGAGTTCATGAAGAGCCTCCATGATGGCCGCCATGTAGTGACAGACCAAAGCAGTGGTTTGTGACTCAATCAGCATTAGTCCCGCCCACTGAGTTTGATGGGTGAGGTTGACAGATAAAATAAATTCATTATGTGCTGGACCACTGTGACCATGAAATAATTAAATAAATAATGAAATCAATATGTTCGTTTTTAAATGACCGTAACCTTCCCCAAATATGCAAGATGTCTATCAATTCACAAACAAATCTGTGTCAAAAATACAGAACTTGCTTGATTTCACACTTAATTGTCACTAATTGTATCACATTTCAGAAATGTATTTAAAGTAATAAACTTATTTCAGGCTTTTGATGTTTTAATTAGACACATAAATTCTATTTCCATTATTGTAACTTTACATTTTTTGAGCAGCTCACCTGAGCCTGCCTGTGTGAGCTGTTCACATCTTTCTCTCTCGAATCCACCTGCCATCAACTCTTTGGTTTACTTTTAATAAACTTAATTTAATTAACTCTCTTGCGTGGTCTCCATCCTTGTCACTTACTTTGAGCCGGTTTATGACAAATTTTATTGCATTACACTAACAAGCGCATCTTCTATTTTGTCCAAGAGAGAAGGAAATTGGCTAGTAGTTAGCAATCAACAAGATTCTGTCTACAAGGGGGGACACAATGAACCTCATGGTTTAGACATTTTCATAAGTCTGAAAGGAAATAATGATTCAAAATATTGTCATCCTCAGTCGAATGCATAGACTGTCTATAGAAATGAATGAAGCAAGCAGGACTAGCAAGTGCAATACCACTGACGTCCACAAGATGCTGGCTCCGAAAAACTCTGGCTACAACTTTGATTCAAAAATTGTCATATTTAATCATAAAATATTCAGTCAATAATTTTTTGACAAGCCATTCTGATGTCAGCTAAAGTCAACTCTTCTTCTCAGGGATCTGGTGTTTCATGTGAAAAAAATACATAATTAAATAATTGTCTTTAACAAGAGGAATATTTAGGGGCGTGGTTAGTTTCGATCGATAGGTCTGGTTTCGAATGAGACTAGACCTGATCTCGAGCCTCATACACATTGAGCAGTGTTCTTGGGTTCAAAGGTCAGACCCACCTTCTTATTCCTCCCTTCATATCCACATATGGTCACTTTTAGCTCCAAACAACCAACATGCCAATGTTTAAATGCTGATCCCTTGGCTTCAAAACGCCAATGGGTGGCCTCATGTTAGCTTCATTCATTCTATTTGCAGTTTATGGTCAGATGTCAACTCTCCCTTACCACATCTTCTGCTTTCCTCTATACTTTATTTTTCTTGTACAGTCTTAAACAATGTCTAAATACACAGAAGATATAGCAGATATTGCAGAAATGTAGCATTAAATATGCTTAGAAAACTGTCCTGGAAACTGGACAGTCTATGTCAGTTTAAACTGGAGCAACAAACACTAGAACAAAACACTTCAGAAAAAAAAAGGTAATAAAAATTCAAGCACTGAAAAATGCAGCTCAGTAGCATAAGTAAAATAAGAGGATCTCGGTGATGCCTTTCAGCACGTACTAGAGCAACAGGTTCTAGCTCCTGTTCATACATGTTCCTGCAGTGTTACTCATATTACATGTTACTGCATATATGCTCACATTTTGTTCTTTCCCACTCTTCTGGCACTTGGTATTCATGTCAGTGGCATCTCAGTCTGTTGATGCACAGATGTGAGTGCAAAGATAATTTATTTGAGATGATGCTGAACTCACCGAGTTTGTCTTGCAGAAAGCTTTTGCTCCTCACAGTATCATGGTTCTTCTATCCTTACCATATTAATACAGAATAGATTAATAAGAATAACATGTATGTAAGAACGACTGGCAAACTGTTCGAGACGTGACTATATGTTAAACCCATGTGATTTGTACACAACTAATTAGACAATATATCACAAAAGAATTGTTCTGTAAGTTAAATGCAACCCAGTTTTTATCTTAGAAACAAGGGACTTCTGCCAGTGTTTGAGATCATGGGCTGAAAGTCCAAGTTAAACTGCAATATCATCAGAACAAATCATCAGTCAACCATTCAAGGTCCACCAGACAGCACAGTACAAGCTGCGATCAAACCTGTGGCATTATTATGAAGTGTATCTGTCTGTGTGTGTGTGTGTGTGTGTGTGTGTGTAGTGTCGTTGTCAGCATATAGGTGAGAGTTCATTCAGGCGGTGGCACACAACCATCCCACCTGTTCACCTTTTACCCAGATGAAGAAATTACTTCCACCTGGATCGGCTGATAAAGTAATCATTACAGCAGCGTTTCAAAATGTTGGAAAATACCTAATGATACCAACAAGGTCAAAGTGCATATACTATTCAGGCTGAAAGAAGGTGACTGTATGATACACCTCATCTCTTGTATATATCTTTAAATAGAAGAAGAAAATTGTACTGTAACACAGAACAGATACAGATATTCAAGTAACAAGCAAAGCTGTTCAGTCATATCTAATACTGACAATTTAGTTACTGAAAACCATTAATGGTATCAAGCCTCATTAAGAATTCCATTGTTTGAAAATTGTATGTAAAAAGAAAACATCCAACAAATATTGTGTCTGTGCTTGAGATGATGGTTGACTTCTGAATCCTGTCCAAAATATTCTGCATTTGTTGCTCCAGATCAGTGCCTCTTATGTTAGTGAACTCTTTATACTGTTTACCACCAGATACTAATTGATAAAAGAACTTCTGAACTATTCAGCCACCAGATGTTCGATTCCAGCTCCTCTCAGTCATTGTCGGTGTGTCTTTGGGCGAGACATTTTACTCACCTTGCCCTGTATGAATGGTGAATAAAAGGTTTGGTGGCGGTCGGAGGGGGCGTAGACGCAAACTGGCAGCCAGGACTCCATCAGTCTGCCCCAGGGCAGCTGTGATTAGCTTAGCTTACCGCCACCGATATGAATGGGTGTGAATGAATAATGGTCTTTGTAAGTGCTTTGAGTCTAGACTTCCAGAAAAAAGCGCCATATAAATCCAAACGATTATTATTAGATGTAGATCTTTTACATTTCTATGAGTAAAAACATGTTATACACGGTAATGGTGTGAACTACCCTATAGAAAATAAAGGAAATAAAACTAGCTCCACCACCTCCAGATGCAAGATTAAAAACTGAATATGTTTTACCAACTGTCTAAAGGTATTTGACAGTGTTGTTGTTTGGAAGTAAATGATGAATGGTTGGAGCCCTAAAGTGATTTTTTAATGTAATATGATGAAGATAAGATATCACTTTATTAATCCCCAAAGGGAAATGAAAGTGCCCCAGCAGCATACATTAAAAATTACCGATATAAAAATAAAATACAAAAATATTAACACTAAATGATAACATAACATGATATGATAACAAAGGATTATGTAGAGCAGGCGTGGGCAATGCTGGTCCTCAAATACCGATATCCTGCATGTTTTAGATGTGTCCCTCTTCCAACACACCTGATTCAAATGATTGTTCTGCTGAGCTTGATGAGAGAGATGAAGAGTATACAAATCTGTAAATATATGTATATGAATATAATACCAATGTTGGTTGAATTGTCCACAGCAGCAAAATACCTGTGAGGTGTATCAGCACAGTACAGTACAGTATTTAGCCCGTGCAGTGTTACAGTATTGAGTGCTTGCTGTGTTGTGCAGGTCGGCATGTGTAATGCAGACACATGCTGAGGGAAGTGCAGTATAAAGAAAGTGTCCAGTGCAGTGGAAATAGTACAGATGGTGCAGAATTAAGTATCAAGAGCAGGATAAAAAGTGTTGCACTGAACTTAACCCTTAAATGGGCAAACATTAATTACATGTTAATTAATTAGTTGCTTTAATCTAATGGTTAAAATGACACAATTTCACATTTTTTCAAACCATGATCTTTATTTTCCAATTTAGACTATTTATCTAATGAGAAATCTATTTGGGATGTAAATTTAACAGTTTCTTCTTTTTAATAGTTCATACTTCAGCTTTAAAAGCACTGTACAGACAGTTAATTAGCTGCAGTGTTGCTAATCTTACTTATTTTTTCCACGTGTTTCCAAATACCTCTGTCACGCCGCAGACATGTAGGATAACACCATCTGAGACAACGTTGATTATGAATATTTTGTCTTATCCAAGGGTTAACAATAAATAGTTTTTGTTTTTGTATTTGTATTTCTATCTGTATTTTCATAACTTGAAGTGAGAAATAATGAAATCATAGAAAAGGCACCCGAAGGATAAAGAGTGTCTGATACATGGCGGCGTTAGGACCCGGAGGTGTCCTCTGCCAGGAAGAGGGCGTAGGCTCCGTCAGCCGGTGGAGGAGGAAGGTGCTGAGACCGCCGAGCTGCTCGCGCACAACCGCGAGGTCCTGACGGCAGCGCGAGCGATGCGAGTCGAGGGCTGCGTGCAAACAGACTAAAAGAGAACCCAGCTCGGCCGAGGATCGTCCAGTTTCAGCGGTGTGAAGAGAAAACACAGCACAGCAGTGAGCATGTCGGTGCTGGCTCTGCAAGAGTATGAATTCGAGAGACAGTTTAACGAGGACGAAGCCATCCGATGGATGCAGGAGAACTGGTGAGGCTACACTGTAACGTTTTTTTTAATCCCTCATCAGTAACAGGGAACGATGTAAATGCAACGCGGTGCTAAATGTGAATTGCACGGTATAACGGCGCACATGCATCAGCCACGCTCGCCGGGATTAAAGCTCGCAGTATCCTATTATATCAGCCTCTGTCATCATCCGCAAATTACTGCCTCACTGTGCTTCATAAAATGATCAAATATCCACGCAGGCCTTTACCCCGCTGTTCAGCCACACTTAATTCTGTCTGGACTCACTAGATACTCAACACGGCACTTGGCTGTTGCATTGTGCATCTCTCTTTTTCACGGGCGAGGATTTGTCCTTGATTCCCTGTGATTTATTCCCCCGGCATCAGTGCCAGCGGTGCGATAGTAGATTGTAAAGGTCATCCATTCCTCCAGCTGCCTCATCCTCATCCAGACACTGGGCCAGTAGTTTATTGAGCCAAGCCTGCTCACAGAGGCTGACCAACTACAAGCCCATCAGTCATCACTGTGTTGTCCTTCAATGTTGAACAATAAAACTAGGCTACTGTGGAGCATTGGGCAGAGTGTAGCTTTGCATTTTGGAGACTAATGTTACAATAAATTCGTAGCAATGTGCTGGAAATGGGAAGGCTGAATATACCATATAGTTGCATGGCTATTCAGAAGTTTATTTTGTATAATTTATGTTTTGGTCAGTATTAAAATGATTAGAATTTAAGTATTCAAGATAGTTATTACAATTAACAAGTCATTTATTTGTTATTTATTGAACAATAAATGAAGAAGAATGTCACAAAAAGCATAAAAGTGACCATAACAAGACCCCCAGTGTCCAAGGTGACAATCTATAAATCACTTGCTCTGTCCAACCTAACTATTTTTAGTGTAAAGTGGTATAAATCAAAGAAAAATAGAAAACCCAGACACCAGAGCAGTGTTTTTGCTAGGAAATTACTATAAAGACTAATATATATGTATATATGTATATATAGAAATATATATGGTTATTAATGGTGCAGATTTTTCTTAAAAGTAAGAACATAAACTACAGGTTAGCCTATAACTTAATAATTGCAAAACAAGCTCCAAATTGCAGAGTAATTCATTCATTTTCATTGGAAAAAGGAATAGGGAGCTGGACTTGAGATGAAAACAAATTAAGTGTGTGTCACTGTTTGCCCAGGGTGGTGTCTGCTAGGCTTTGCACTGCAACAGCAACATGATCCTAGACTGATATATATTTCACTGTTGCTACTGGGGTTAAGTAAATGTTGCTTTTGTGACTGTGTGCAGCGATGCAGTTCATATGTAGGTCATGTGCAGGTCCGTCCAACCATCTTTTTTTGCACGAACCTACTGAAGGGTCATTACTGTCCCGAGTCCGTGCCAGGTTGAGCAAGAAATGGTTGCAAGCAAAACAAAGTGAGTCATGCGTAAAGTTGCCATAAGCTTCATTAAGCATTCAGTGGCACTGGGTTTGTAAAAGAAAAAAAAAAAGGAAACATAAGGCATTCATCTGGCATCTTCTATCATCTGTTTAAACTGCCTGTAGAAAAAAACAGTCACATTCGGCAAATTATCTTTCCACTGAGTACAGCTTTAGGGGCTCGTCTTCGAACAGTTTCGTTCTTATTCATTGAAACGAAACTTGTGTGTGTATGTGTGTGTGTGTGTGTGAGAGAGAGAGGAAGAGTGAGGCAGCATGGTAGCAATGTGTAGGAGCTGTCCATACCCTGGTACTGACAACCAGCCAATCGTATTCATCTTCTGATGTCTGCTGACAGAGCATTAGCCAATCATGTTGCAGCTGATCTGTGCTGACCTCTCTCTGCTGTTCCTGTAGCGGAGGATGTCAGACAGGGGCCAGTGCACATGGCTCATAGCAGCAACAACCACAGAAAATTGGATATGATGGGTTGTTTGTTACATTCAGCGTGAGCAAATAGCAACTGACTAAGTATGACATGTTTTTTTTGGCTTAAGGGTGAAATACAAGAAGCATGTTTGAGGGTGTGTGTCATGCAAAATACTAAAGTACAAAACCAACTAAGACGTCTCCCAAGGCTTAAAGTTGAAAATTTTAAATACCATATATTGTTAGGTTTTGACATAAAAGTCATTTAGACAGGTGGAGTGTTCAGATCTGATAATTTAGGGTTTAGGGTTAGTTTGGGGGATATTATTTGAATAAGGAAAAGTAAATATAGTGAACACATACTCATTTTACCAGATCTGGGCTACTATAAACAATCTTGTGCAAAAAATATAAGTGTTGCCTGCCTTAGTATTTGATGTATGCCCTAGTATTTGCTTTAATTCTGGGTCCTTATATCTACAAATGCTTATATTGGTTTAAAAAAACGGTTTATGTGTTGATTTGTTTTTCCAAACGAACTTTTGTACATTCGTAAAATGCGTTTCTCTATTAACGTGTTAATAAATGATAATATCTAAATAATAACACAAACAATATTTGCAATATACTATTCAGTGTTAATATATCAGCCCAAGTGATTAATTGGTGGCGCTCCAGTATACAGCAAGGCAGTAAATACTCTGTCACACACTTCTACCGCACACATATATAGACACATATGCACATATATAGATATGTGCACTGATGTACACCAGTATAGGTCCAAACTGCACTTCGGGGGAATTTTTTTCAGTGGTCTTGTTGTGCTGCACACATTAGTTATTGATGTAACAGCAGAAAAATGAAAATGAAAAATTCCTGCTGTGACATTGCTGATTAAGGACTAGAACTGCAACATACCTGAATTTCTGAACCACTGGCTTACCCCCAGTGAAATCTGATAAAATGAGTTCTACATAAATGCACTTGGGTGTTAGATTTACCTGTAGTATAGAAACTTGTGAAAGGCTTTGAAATATTGTCAGTGTGGATGCAGAGCTGACCACAAGAGGACGAAAATCCCTGTTGCTGGACGACTGTCATACAGGAATATAAGGTGAGGCCAAATCATGGTAACTTTGTAACCTTTACATTGTTAGAGAGTACACACAGGTGCAACACAAAGGTGTACTGTTGCACATGTTTACATCATAGTGTTGATGATGAAATGCTTTCTTGTTTCTCAGCAACAGCCAAATAATTATATTGCATTTCTTTAACTATATATTGTCCTTGTTAAGGTAACATATGCTTGTTTAGATTTAAACAATTTCCCTGGTCAGGGATCAGTAAAATCTTATCTTATCTTATCTTATCTTATCTTATCTTATGAGCAGTTACTTGAGCTTATATAATCATGTTCCTTGGTCATCCCATATCATAAGTGTAGTTTAGTGTAATTTAGTGCATTTCAAACTGAAATATTTTTGTTTTGAAAAGGATTTTTCTGTCTAGTTTGGAGTCCCAGCTAAAGTAATCCTTGTGTTTGCGAACATAAAGACATCGGTGGACATTGTGTATGTATAAACTGTGTGTGCATGTCATTGTTTTGCAGGGATGAATGGAGACTGGCACACTGATCTGATGTTCCCTGGAGACTGGCAGCAGGCTGCTCAGCATTGTAAAGCAAGGACAATTAAGGAAGTGGTTGTAAGAAGATGAGGAAGAGGAAGAAGCGAATGTAAACCTAAAGGCTGTGTGACAAAATCAGCATTGTTGCTCTTTGTCTCCCGTATCAAAGTATCCCAAGAACATGAGGTGGTGTAGAGACAGTATTCCTTTAATTAATGGTTGTAACATAGACTGTATAGAAAAGGACAAAGCTGGCGTAACGTCGCCCACTGGTTTGTGGACTCTGAAGCCAGGAGATTGGCATTTGAATGTTTCCATGTTGGTTTTTTGGAGCCAGAAGTGACCATATTTGGACATGAAGGGAGGAGTGAGGAGACGGGTCAAACCTTTGAACCGGAGGTCACTGCCCGATGTGTATGACCTCCGGTTCAGACCGGACATGGTGCAAATTTTTGCCTTGTGTACTCATGTGAGTACGACTGGTTCTGGTATTCCCTCCAATCGTAAGGCAATTTTGCTACATGCGAGTAACAGCCAATAGGAGCATTCCTCCTGGAAACTATGGAAACTGCCACTTCAGCCATCAGCAATGAGCCTGATTGCAAATATTTCTGCATTTTACTTGTTGCGGAGTCCCAAAAACAGTGGAAAGCCCCCTCCTTATTGGTTTTAACCGGTACAGAGTCAAGGTTTTGTCATAACGCTCTCGACAGCCACAGGTGGCAACGATAAGCTCATCCTCTGTTTCTGTTTGATGATGTTGGGGAATCCCAGTGCTGATTCGTTTTCGTGATACCATGTGATGCCAATTTGTTGCTTAAATTAACATTTTTTCAACACGAGCAACCCCAATTTTTTCTTCTTCTCATGTCTTTCACTTATTTTGTAAATCCACAAATTCATGTTTGGTCTGAATGCACTGTGATCAAGCTAACCATGCCCCTTAATCTTTTAGAAGCCTAATATCTACTTAATGAAAGGATTTTCAGATAAACCACCAGATTACTGATAAGAAGAAGTAACTTCAGAGTATTGACTATTTCATGATTGAAAATTCAGATTTTTGCTTCAAAGTCATTCAGAGACAGAGTTTTTTGGAGTCTTTTGCAGTCAATAGCCACCAGTGGACGTCAGGGGTATTGCAGTTTTTTGCACTTCTGCTTTGGCCTAATTTTTGAGCCTTACTTGCTTCGTCCATTTCTATTTACAGTGTATGGGTTGTAATAACACATTTGGAAAACCTGATGAAGAAGTGATTTCACAGCATTATAGTTTCAGCAAAAATAATCAGGAGAGTACTTAATGTCAGATTTTGCTTTTATGAATACTTTCCTATGTCATGAGTGTGAGTATCACATCGCAGATGGAACCTGAGTTTTATTGTGTTAATTGGAGCCTGATATATTTCTCAGCTAGGTGATAAGTTTTCGCAGGTATTGTGTTTTTTTTCTTTAGTAGGAACTTAGCAAACAGGCTTTGTGTGATCTTCTATCAAATACCATTGTTTAGCTTTAACACTTGTTCCTTCCTCCTCCTCCTCCTCCTCCTCCTCATCATCATCATCATCATTCTAAATAAAATGTGCTTTAACCTCCACATTTGAGTAAATAAGTTGTCTCATTTCATACTTAACTTTGTGATGTTACAAGTCCAGTCCTGCTCAGAGATGTCAGTGCACCCACTCTTGACTGTAATCTGTAGTTATTGCATCATCTGGTAAATTTCCTCACTGTAAATTAAACTCCTGTGTTCTTACCAATATCAAAAACCCAACTACTTCACCGCAGAGCTACTAACACTATACTGGGTTCACCAGCTAAACCAGCAAAAATAAGTATTGCACAGCAGGTGTAGGTATAACCGTGTCCATAGATTATGAACACCTATATATTGGAATGTGCCTTGGCATTGTGTAGGTACATGGATACTACCTCCAGCATTTTGAATATGTCTGAATTCAGATGAAAATTGCCATGTTTTGGAGTGTGACTGTCTAAAAGACCTGCTGTTGTGCCCACATTTTCAACCTGCTGACTCACTCTGTTCTCCCACAGACGTCATAATTCCTCATTATGATGCAGGTTGCATTCGAATCTGTATTCTCTGTTTTTCTGAAAAGCCTGTGGTGTGGATAGCATCCCCAGTGGCTCTCTGTACTTTTGATAGATCTCTGGTGGTTTTTGCCCTGGACTGATATGAAGGGATGAGAGTGCTAAAATAACGCAGTCAGAATACACAATGAGATCTTTGTTGTGGTCTGACTGTTAATGATCATTTATGTGATTCAGCTACTTTGCTCTTTTTTGCCTTTGCACTGGAAATACATATTTAATGTAGGATTTAACATTCATTCTGATCAACAGAGCTGCTCATTTGACTTGGAAGTATCATAGCTGGCTCACTAGTCATGAAGGTCAGGTTTCAGGGACCAGATGAGTTAAGGAGATAACTCTCTTCCTTCCAAGTCTCATGTTACTTATTCAGTCCAAGAGGATCCAGCCCTTTGTTTGAGAGTTTCTTGAGCCCTGCTGTTGGATGGATGAGACCAATAGATACACCAGCTTAAATTTGGCAGCAGGGTATCATTTCAGTGGTCATTAAATAGCTTGTTTCCATTTTTCTCATGGAAAAAATAATTGATCTCTGGATTTTGTTTTCAGGACACATTGCTGTATGTATTTGTAAGATGCCTGCGTTACAGTCAGACAATATCTAAAAGATGCATCATTTAAAGCCACAGTCCAGAATATAAGGGTATCATTTATTATCATCCATTTCAGAATGTTTTTTTAAAAAAAAAAGAGTGTCACCCTGGAGTATGGATTGGGTAATATTTTACAGTCACAGTGAGCCACTGCCTGTTTGTGTTTTTTATTATTTCCTCTGCCCTACTATACAGAGTGCTAGATGTTGGCTCTAAATCAAATGTGACACCTCTATAAGCAAACAAAATGACAGCAAACACTGGTAAATATTATTTTTCAGTTTGAACATCAGAAACCATCATTTCTTATGCTCAGCTATGCTATTCTGGAGGTTCCCTCTTGATGGTCATATGGTTAAATGTGCAAAGTCTTTGTCTGTTCTGCATGTTGCTGCCATTTAAATAAGAGCAGCACATGGTGATGCTGATCAGTCCTGACCAATTTAACCCAGATTTCACCCCAGGCATGATGTTTGCTGGGCTGCTTTCCTTCTCACGACTGGTGAGGCCAGAGATGGAGATAGAGGCTGGCTCTTCAGAAATTATGATCTGCCTGAAGTGTTTCTGCGCTCTGGTTTCACTTGGAGATTTCAGCAGGCTGTCAAGGAAAAGCTTAAACAAAGGAAAGAACAGCTCCTTTTGCAGTGATTTTATTTTGTATTTATCGGATGCCAGTTAAAATAATTTACACAATGTCTCATCTCCACAAATTAGGCAGAAAATATTCAGTAAAAGAGTAAAAACATTACTCTTTTACTGAATCACAGCTCACTTGTTTGTAATTTCTTCAAATGTCTCAATGTCAGTAAATTTGAACATATGAATTAGTAACAGCACCCTTGCACTGTTACAAGGTATATGTAGGATTAAAAAGTAGATGGAGGCCAAGTGGTCTTCCAGACTTTACATATATGTAGGTTTTTCAAAAACATTGTGAAACCTGCATTAACAGGAGTTATTAGTTATTGTATTTCAGCTTTTGTTGACACGTTATCTCCTTTAACTTTCATTCAGTGGAATGTGCCCTGCAGGCAGTATATAATTGCATTTCTGCCATATCTGGTTCTTGTATTCTTTTTGTAGGTTGTGTGTATGTGTGCTACAGACCTTAGACAAGTTTGTGATCCATTCAACCAAATATTTTTTTCATATCGTCACCAAGGGTCAGAATCTATTTAGAGGCTATTTAGAGCAGTGGTCCCCAACCACTGGACCGCTGACCAGTACCAGTCCAGGAGGCATCTGTTGCTGGGCTGCACAGAAAGAATAAATTCACATCATTTCCACTGTATTGACTATTAGAGTCTGAAAGACGTTGTATTTTGGAAAAAGACTCTCCGACTTTACTTTCGCCTCTGCCTCTTGACATGTCAATACGCTTGTCTTGGTCACATGATATGAGGTATCAGATTATGTTACCCAAAAAATCAGCCTGCAAACTAACGAAAAGTAGTAAAAATAACCAAAAATCTATAGAGAGCTTCTTTGCAAAGGGGAAAAGGCCAACTTAACCTTTTTACCCCAAACATTTAGCTGCTGATAGAAAGTGACGTGTCAATCAAATCACTGTAATTCCTTGGCCACTTGTGCTAGCGACGTGATTCCAGCTGATTCTGAAAGCTGTCAAGCGGAGCTTCCATACACTACCGTAATGTAGGTAATATGTACGGAACGCTGCACATCACAGCATGACTCCATTCCCCAGCATTACTGCTGTAATGTATGTAATATATACAAAATGCTCCACTTGTTCGCTTTCAGGATCAGCTGGAATCACATTGCTAGCACAAATGGCTGAGGAATCACAATAAGTTGGTTTATGCTAGTCACTCTGTATCGCCAGCGATACACTGGGTGTTAGAGGTTTCATACTTATGCCAGTTGTGTTATTTTATTTTTGCTGTATTTATCTGCCACATCTTGAAGGCTGGACTGTGAAAATAATGTTTACATTAAACCGGTCCATGGTGCAAAAAAGGTTGGGGACCCCTGCTTTAGAGCATAAACACTGGCCACATGTTTGCATTTCTTATACTACTAGGGTTTTTTTTTTTCCTTTTTCCATACATCTAACAACTTTTCCAGTGTGCAATGATCATTACAGCTTCAAAGTGCTGCTCATGTGGTGAGGCTGAGAATCTGAGTTCCTCAACATTGCACAAATAACAGAGAAGATATGTTGACTGTTGACATGCCTTGTTTAGAGCCTTCAAGTGGATTCACAGACTGTAGTGACCTCTGCTCTTGCATACTTGCTTTGGTAAGCTTTAGTGAAACATATTTGGAATACAATGAAACCCAGTGTCACACCCTTGAAGTTATTTAGCATGTATTATCGTTGGACACTGGCTTTATCTGAGAACTGGATTTAAATGGTAGTGGTTCTGTCTTCCTGCAACCACCCTGTGACCCCAAGGTTAAGAGCTATGGGTCTATACAGAAGTGATTAAGGTGGATGGATTTGGTTAAAAAAAAAAAGAAACAAGTGCACATTGTTGTTGATAGTATTGAGCAATGAATTTTCCTAGAAGCCACCTGCCTTGCTTCTTAGATTGAGCATGACTCAAGATGTTTTTAAACCACTTTACAGTCTGAAATAATTTGCCACTCAACAAAAGTGCACAGATCTATTTCCAGAATAAATAAATCATCTTTCAATGTGAGCCACCAGATGCAGAGTGGACTAAACCAGCCAGTGATAACTGTCCCTCCAGATTCAGCATATTTCATTCGTTTAGTAACTGGACTGTATGCTTGTGCCTCTGGGATGAGATCATTTTGTAGTAGCTAGCTCTCATTCACAGCACTTCTTGGTCTTGTTTGTGATTGACTTTTTTTAACGTGGAAAGTTTTTTTTGAGGGGGGATGAGATGTATAGAAGAGGCCTTGCAGTCGACTTTTCTTAAATGTACTTCTTTTAAATTTGTGGAAAATATGGCCTTCTAGGTTATAGGTTAAATCTTCTCCCTTCTGAATTGAACTGAATGACAACATGTGCACACACACACACACACACGTGCATTTGTTGTGCATTCATTTGCATATGCCTACGTGACACTGTAAACACAAACTTGGGTGAGAGCGTTAAGACACCAGCTCACTGTCACAGGCTTGCAGACTCATCCTCACACTGTAAACGCAGGATTACATAACAGGTGAAATCTCCTGGACCAGCTAATACAGATCCAAGTTTCGCAGCAGGTTATCCAGCAGCTTTGTGCAGCACTGTCAGTGGGGGAGGGGAAGGTCTGTGGGATCAACATTCTTATTATTATGCACTGGACCAAAGAGGCTACATGGCAGTGTACTGACCACCAAAAACCACACATAAAGTGAGCATATCTGTTGTGATTTACTCTCATGGTAGGTTAAGATCATTTCTCTTCTTTCTGCTTCACAAAAGAAATTCAAATGTAGGGTTTCATGAATTTCCTCAGTTTTCCTGTTTGAAGTTGAACTAGTCATCGTCTGTACCTGCTGTATCCCCACAATGTGTCGCAGGGGTCTGCTGGAGCCTATCCCAGCCGTCAGTGAGCAAGAGGTGGGGTATGCCCTGGACAGGTCACCAGCCTATCACAGGGCTGAAGTTGAACTGATGAAGTCTAAAAACCGATTTTTTTTTTTGTGGAACTTTCTTGGTGTGGACAGTTTAGTTTGACTTCACGTCACGGCTCCAGAGTTTTAGTTTTCTAGCTTTTTGTGGTCTAATTTTGTCAGATATGAACACTTTCTTTTTTTAGATATCTCAGGTATTCAGCATGATTTGGCAGCTGTGCAAACTGGGCCAACGCCCAGCATCTCACCCTGTGATAACAATCACACATGAGAGGAAGAGATGCCAGAGATGCCTTATCTTTCCTAACTGAGCAGCTCCTGTGTACTGTGCTGGTTGGATCCATCAATCACTTATCACTGGTTTTCTTGTATACTAATATACTGTAATAGATGTTTTAATGAAATAAGGAATACCTGATTTATTACCATTAAACATTTCAGTTTGTTTAAATGTGTTTTTTTTTCTCCCAGTAAAGCCACTGCTGCTGTTTTGTATTTGGAGGAAAGCAGCTGGTTTCCAACCTTGCAGCAAGCGAGAAATCTCTGCTGATTCTGTTACTACTCTGTGCTGATTCTTCCCAAAAGAGCTCTGACGTTGTAGTTTTTCATTTGTGCTGCCTCGGCCCACTTTCACAAACAGCAGAGTCAAGCCTATTACCACCACCCTCTAATATATGCAGACATAAAATTTCTAGTTGCAGTGTTTGCTTTTTCATGTCATTTTTTCCATTTGTATAAATTCTGTTTTTGTTCCAACACGTTCCTTCATCTCCTGCTGCCTCACGTTTCATAGCCGTTAACTACTAATCAAAGGATTCATGTCCCACATTTTCTGAGTTTCCTTATTTTTCTGATTTGTTGTTGGGAAATGAGAGCAGAGGAAAACAAATCTAATTTCATTTACCCCTATACCCAGAGGAAACACCAGTCAGAAACATGATGTCTAGCACATCAACTCTCCTCATGTCGTTGAGTACATGTGGGTTTTCATTTCAGGAGTGAATAAAGTAGATTTAAAAACTATAAATTACACACAAGTAGCATGTGAGTTTAATACCTGATGTCATAGACTGGGGTGTCTGTTCCAGAACAAAAACAAAGAGTGGGTTTTTCAAAAGGCCATAAATCTCTTCAGATTGATAAATGCTAAAAATTGATTGTTTTTGATCAATAAGTGTGTTGTGGCTGCACAGCAAGGTGATCACTTTGTGTGTACTAGGTAGTCATAGAAGTTCTTTGCTGACGTAAATTTAGAGCATGCAGGTGCAGTGTGATTAAAGTGATTCTCATTTTGTATTGGGTGAATCTAAATATGAAGATTGTGTCATTGTGGCGATACAATGACGGGATAATGCAGAATCATACGGGGGTGTCAAATAAGCCATTTACAGATACAAAATCCGTAACATTACTGGCTTTGTCAACCTTTCCTTATGGCTTCATTCAGACATGAAAACCTATTTACAGGAAAAGCTGAGAGCTGGTGCAATATTTGTCACCTGGTGATGAGGGAGCTGAAAACACAGCCAGAGCATGAGCAGTGAGTTATGATCTGGAGGAAGAACACCGTTATTACTTAGGCTGCTACACTCATTTTGAAACATGTTTTTGAGAGATATGCCATCACTGCTAACTGTAAAACCACTGATAGATTTTTGCTTTTTCTTTTTGTTTTTGATAAGTTACAACATGTCAGGTTTAATTCTTATTTGCTCACATGATTTATGTATATTAGTTTAGTGGATGTTCATTTCTTCACCCACGCAGTCAATGAAATAGTTTTTTACTGAAGAATCTAATATGAAAAGAGTCCACATTTATTCCAGTCAGAAGGCAGTGCAAAGCGTGCATTTTTTTCTTTTTCACCTGTACTATTTTTAAACAAGTATTATGGCATCCTGACTTGTTCCATGTTGATAGATAAATTTCACTGGGTCACACTGTTGTCAAAACCAGGGTGCTTATTTTGACTCATTTAAAGAGATGCCTGTATGAAAAGGGCTATCTAGAGCTGTATGGTTGCAGACAGCAGCTGGTGCTTCAGGGGCTTTGCAAAGACAACAGCAGCACCTTCCCCTCCCCCACCACCTCGGCTAACTTGTCAGCTTTGACCATGCCCTTGGGTTCCTTTACCCTTTATTATTTTTCTGACAGCAGTGTAAATTCGGCAGTAGGATATACACATCTTTCTTCGGCTCAGATTACTTAATGATGATGATGATGATGATCAAACTCTGAGAAACAAGACCTGCCCAGGAAATCACCCCTCTCCAAGTCTGTGCTCAGCTGGTTCATAAAAATGATTGTGTTATTTTATTTATGATAACAGTCAATCTTTGTCTGGATATTTACTTATATGCAAAGTTACACACTGCAGATTAAACTTGTTGTCTCTTGTCATCACACATTTATTTGCATATGTTAGGGTCTGCTGATTCTGCTAGTTATGGTACAAGTGCTCATTGTTTCCACAGATGTCTGCAGGATCTTTTGCTTGATTAGAAAGGAGAAACAAAGACACACATATATATATAGTTTACTACAAGATTTTGGAAGTTATTATTGCTTAAGGTAAATTAAAAATAATTAAGGGTGAATAAATTCAGATCTAATTACAACATACCTGTAATTCTTGTACCATAAAATAACACAACAGACAGACAGCCAGACAGACAGGCAAACCTTACTGATTTATTGATATGGAATAACAATAGACTATACACTACAAAGAATATACAATGATACACCATGGATATCCAAGTAGGATGCAAAATAGAAGAAAAAGAAATAAAATCCAAAATTACACAATACACATAATCCTACATATACATAAGACAAGTGTAAGCAGGATATTTAAGCACCAAAAAACAACATGTGCAAAGTATAAAAAAAACCCCACAAAGTGTAGTACAATACTTGAGAATTAAACAATGTGGCTAGAAGTAACAACTGTCAAATGATAAATATGTACAAGATTTTTTCAATTTAATCATTTATTTGTTGAGTAGAATTTAAACACAACCAAGATTTCACACATCATGACAAGTTCTCAGTGCACGGATGTCTTTGAATTACTTATTTTATGTAAACTTACCTAAAAGCTCTTGGAAGTTATCCTGAGCATATACTGGATGATACATACCTGCTTGCTGACAAATATAATCAAATGCTAAAACATATTGCATCAGTAACAAAAGCAGCCTGACTTAAAAATATCTTTTAGATAACAAAATTCAGAGTTTGCAAAGAGCAGCAAGCCTGTAGCAGCAAAGCTCTGAGTATATAGAAGTGAGGAGGTGTGTTTGATTGCTTTAACTGGAAAGTTTTTCATTTTTGAGAGGAATAGTATGTTATTTATCCTTTCTTCATTTTTTTTTATTTCCGTTGATTGAATTATAGTTTTTCAGCCCTTCCTACACTAACAAACAAATCTAAAAGAATGCCTCATCTGTGCAGGACAATGCTCTCTGCAGATTCATCTCTTAGGCCATTTATCACTTAGGTGACCTTTGACCTTGGATGGCAGTGCACTGAAGGGGAATGCTGAGATTGTTTCTCCTCTGCTATCACCCCCTCTGCCTTCACCAAAGTATGTAGGCCACTGTGTTGTGTGTTGCTCTGTTCTCCCCTCCTTCGTGTGTAGTTGAGAAACAGTGATGTCATTCTGCAGCTCCAGTCCTGTTGTCATTCTGTGAAGGCAACTCCCTTTGACTTTCACTGGACTGCTTTGTCCTTTTTGTTTGGCGGAGGTGGCCTAAATCAGTTTGTGGGTTTCCTGCGAGAACAGTGAGGTCGCATCCTCTGCCCTTGAATGCTACCACACAATGATGTCCTTTGTTTGCAACAACTCACTTTGTCATTATCTGCAGTATTGGCATCACTCAGATCCTAATATTTGTACTCACTTGATATTGGTTAAACAAAAATGCTAATTGTTATTCAGTTTAACGTGTCTCACTTGCTTATTTGGCTGCCATAACAACACAAAATAAAAAATAAAGTTGAATGAATGTCTTTGTGACTCAGACAAGGCAAGATTGTCAACTCTAAGAAACAGCTACACTCTTGATCAGCAAAACGAAGTCCTGTTGTTCTCTGCTGAGTTTGCAAAACAGAACAGGATGGTTCACTGTCTACAGGTTGCATTGTGTTTTGAAATCTTCTGCATGGTTTTGCAGTTCAACAGAATAATTTAATCCAACCCTTTCCCCTGAGTAATATTTTTTTAATGTGATTTTGTGATGTTGTCTTTGAATAACCTTCTAAAGCACAAAACAACATCACTGATTCAGGTTCGTTTTGCTCATCATCCCTCTGAACTATCAGTCCCTAAAGGTCCAACATTGCCTCATTCCCCGTGCACTGTCCTCTGAGAGGTAACCTGATGTTTTTATTTTTCCAAGGGTGTTGTTCATGCTTTATTTTTGCTGCACCATTAGTTACACATGTCTCTAACTCTGGGCATCTAGAACCCTGCTGCAGGTTTAATGCCTAACTCACTGGAACCTGCAACCTTACCCTCGTTAAGTTAATTTCCCCAAACTTTATTGGCTCTGCTGCTTCAAACAATTACTCTGTTCTCTGTCCAGTGGAGCAGATAGCATTTTGGATAAAGCCGGTGCATTTTTCGGCAGCGTGCCCTGGTCTTCTGTTGGCCCCTGCTCAGCATCCAGTTTGTCAAGTCCGACCACCTGCGCTTTGTGATTGTGCTGAGGGCTTTTTCTTTACAATAGAATATAACCTTAATTATCACTGCTTTAAAAACAATAAAATGCAGTTTAGCAGTTCTTCATAACATTAAGAAGTATTCTGCAAAGTCTCAACAGTAAACAAGGTATTTTGTGCAATGGAAATAGTGCAAATATTGTCATACTGAGAATTTGGTGAGGGTGAGGTCAGACGAGATGTGAAGACTAAGGAACTTAAAGCTCTTCACCGTCTCTGATTATTCTCTATGTATGTAGAGGGCAGTGTGCTTGTTGTGCTTTGAATTCCTGAAGTCCACTGTCAGTTTCATGATCTTTGTGGTGTTTACGTCCAGGTTATTGTCCAAACACCATTGCTGAAGATCCTCCCTGGAGGCTTTCTCCTCATTGTTTGTTATTAGTCCTACAACGGTGGTATCCTCAGCAGATTTCACGATGATGTTGTTGGTGTGAATGGGGGAACAGTCATGAGAGTGAAGAGAGAGTAGAGTTCATGATGATGTGTCGGGTCCCGTCCTGATGTTCTGAGATCTGCTGCTCAGGAAGTCCAGTCTCCAAAAGCACAGTGAACTGCTTAATCCCAGGTCACTCAGTTTTTGAACCAGTTTGTGGGGGATAACTGTATTAAAGGCAGAACTGAAGTCCACAAACGGCATTCTCACATAGGTGTTTTTCTGGTCCAGGTGAGAGCTGTGTGGAGAGTTGTGATGACTGCGTCCTCTGTTGACCTGTTTGCTCTATACGCATATTGACATTGGTCGAGGTCAGCAGGAGTGACAGGTTTGATGTGGGAGAGGATGAATCTCTGAAAACATTTGGTGATGAGGGGGGGTTGGAGCCACTGGGCAACAGTCATTGAAACATTTAATTGTACTTTCTTTGGTTTAGATTCAGTTGGACCAGGTGGTGCTTCATCGCAAGTCCCACTCTTCATGTGCCACAGCAGTGATCGTTGACAAGTCAATTAATGGCAAACAGACATCACAGGCAGGGAGAGGGGAACTAAATAGAAGCAATAACTGTGAAGTGAAAGCTAAGCACTTTGTGACAGTTGGAGCTCGACTCAAATCATTAAATCATAACTTCAGGCATTGCTTGTGAAGTCTGTGCGGATATTGTTTGTGTTTTGCAAACAGTATGTTATACTTATTATACTGGCACTGTAGGGAGAGCAGAGGAGCAGTTAGATAAGCAGTCCGGTTGAATAAGTGCAGTTTGCATCCGTTCGTGATAATACTTTAGCTGTGGGCACCCAGAGGATCATGGTGAGTAGCTGGTTGTCACTGCAGGATGGGGTTCATGTGCCAAGTTGCTCTCGGGTGTTATTTTAGCATCTTCTTTGAGATCTTGCTTATTTTTGTACTTTATGATTCAATTTTACTTGACTCCTCACTTTGTTATGTTGAACATTAAGAAAGGTGTTGTTACCATATAGACTGTATATAGAAATGGACAAACCATCTGGGTCTCAAAAATGAGGCAAATGCGAAGTGCATGTAGTTGTAATGTCCACGACGGCCACTAGATGCTGGCTCCAAAAGACTCATAATTAAGTAGATATTTAAAAAAGGAAGGTTTAGGGGTGTGTGGTTAGTTTGATCCACAGATCTGGTCTCCAATCAGACCAGCCTTAACTCAAGTCTCATAACAACAGTAAACAAGGCTCTAAACAACCAACGTGGCTATGTTCAAATGCCGAAATCTTGGCTTCAAAATGTAACATATTCAGCACGCGTACTTATGTGGGTAAGGCAATGAAAACTTAATGTCTTTCTTTTTTTGTGTTTTACAGGAAGAAGTCCTTTCTCTTCTCCGCACTCTACGCTGCCTGTATCCTGGGGGGTCGCCATGTCATGAAACAAAGGGAGAAGTTTGAGTTGAGGAAACCGTTGGTGCTATGGTCACTCACACTTGCTGCATTCAGGTGAGAGGGTTAAACAGCAAAAAATCATTTTCACACAAGGTGTAACCCTCATTATTTAATATGAAAATCTGCCTGTTTAATTAGTTATGACTACTTTGACTTAGTTATGATAGATGATTATATCGTGTAAAAGAAAAACTCCAGCTGTTTACAAAGCTTACTGTCGTCTCTATGGATGCTCTACTTTTTAAGAAGGGGTTCACTAGAGAAACAGCTGATTAGGTGTCATGGCTATGATGGCATTTATACCTGCAATTTTCCAAATCCAAATACTTTTTATTTAGTTATTCCAGTTTGAGGAGTAGGTCACTGGAGGGAATAACTTGCAGCTGATTACTATGGGACTTCAGTTTGTTTTCATGTCTGTACAGTATGTAACTTCTCACAACAGTGCAGACTAAACTCATCACAAGGTACAACCAGCAGCAGAGAAAAGCAGGTGATGTGTTGTTGTTCATATCCATATATGGTCACCTCTGGTTCCAGACAACCAACATGGCAATGTTCAAATGCCGTTCTCCTGGCTTTAACACCCAAGTCCACAAACCAACGAATGATGTCATGTTAGCGTTGTCCATTCTATATACAGTCTATGAGTGTGTTCTAAGTGTAAGTGTAGATCAGTGTTCACATAAAATATTGAGACAGACCAGTCGTATGCAGATCCACAGAACTTCTGTGGGATAAGTGCTGGATACAAAAAATGATTAAACTATAATGAAACTGCCCTACAGTATGACTCTACAATGATTTGCTCGTTCTGTATTTTCTCTGTCCATGCAGTATATTTGGTGCCATCCGTACTGGAAGTTACATGATGTACATCTTGATGACGAAAGGGCTTAAACATTCAGTCTGTGACCAGAGCTTCTACAACGGGCCTGTCAGCAAGTTCTGGGCATACGCCTTTGTACTTAGTAAAGCACCAGAACTGGGTAAGTCAGGACCGTCTTATAGTTGTCTTATATATTTCTTGGTGTAATGAATTTAATATATTGTGCGCACAGTAAAGCTTCTTGTCCAAAGAAATTAACAGATGGTCAGGTATGGTTTTCTGTTGGATTAATTTCAATGGAATAATTTTCTAGTAATGCTTGCACACAGCCAAAACCTAGTACTACTAATTGGCAAAAGCATGTTAGAGAACTGTGGTGACAAGAATTCATTAATCCGTTACTGTTGTTGGTTGTCAAAGTACTTTGCTAAGCTGATTTTAGTTCCTGAAATATAATGCTGATTAACTTGTTTCTCTAGTAATTAATCAATAATATTTAATTTTTAGGACTTTCGTGTTGAACTAACACTAAACAATCTGATATTTCTTCTATTTCACCATTAAAATGTAACCTTTAAACCCCATGAGGGAACATTTTCCCTGAAATTATAGCTTAGAAGGATCCATTTTCATCTTTGTGTTTATCCACCCAGTGCTTGAACTCCACACCTCAGCCTAGAGCAGTCAGTCCTCTCGGCAGGAATGAACAGTGGCAGACGTTCATTGCCCCTGTTCTCACCATCTTATCTTGTTGTCCAAACAGCGTTTCTGTCAGGGCTGGAAACCAGGGACTGGTCACTTTGGTTACTGGGCTTTTTAATACAGGACTGCAATAAAAGTAGTATTCGACCAATTTAAAAAAAAAATATCAAGAAAAAGTATACATTTACATCTATATATAAATTTGACAGTCAAAAAATAAGCTCATACTAATCTGGTATAATGTTGGCACAGTAAACCAACGTCCTTAGATTCTTCAGCATTTTTTTTGTTAAAATAGAAACATTTCTAAAACAAATACAATTTTAAAGCTGTACAACCACTAATATAAAATTATTTACATTTTAAGCAGCTGAATAGAAACACATGACTGAAGTGAAGCATGTTGACCTTTTTCCTAATATGACACATTTCCTGTTCTGTCTGCATTAACAGGAATAATAGTTGCTTTTTTGTTATTAAATTGTCTGAGCTGGCATTATTAGTGATAATTAATGGTGCAATAAATACAGCTTTTGTTGCCACTTGTGTTTGTATATATTATTCATTGGGCAGCCCACTTAGCTGTCAAATGTTTCTACTGTGTGTCTGCCAACAGCTATGTGGTTTTTCATTGGCCAATATATTTTTTTTGCATATTAGATGGTGACTTGAATCTCACTCAGTTATTTTTGAATAGGCAAATGATTTCCTTTTCCTGCCTGCAGGTGACACTCTCTTCATCGTCCTGAGGAAACAGAAGCTCATATTCCTCCACTGGTACCACCACATCACCGTGCTGCTCTACTCCTGGTACTCCTACAAGGACATGGTGGCCGGCGGCGGATGGTTCATGACCATGAACTACTTGGTCCACGCTGTCATGTACTCTTACTACGCCTTGCGGGCAGCCGGCTTCAAGGTGTCGCGCAAGTTCGCCATGTTCATCACACTGACGCAGATCACCCAGATGCTGATGGGCTGTGTGGTCAACTACTTGGTGTACTCGTGGATGCAGCAGGGCCAGGAGTGTCCATCCCACATGCAGAACATTGTGTGGTCCTCCCTCATGTACCTCAGCTACTTTGTGCTTTTTGTCCAGTTCTTCTTCGAAGCCTACATCGGCAAGTCCAGATCTTCGGCTACGGCTGTCACCAAGAAAAGCGAGTAAAAAAATAAATTAAAAAATGCCATAAGTATGGGAAGAAGGGAGATGATGGGGAAATAAAGGGAGTTTGAAATGGAAACGGGGACCAGTGACTTGAGAGATGAATGGGCTTGGATTATGGAGAGGTGGAATGGAGGGCCAGGGAAGTTGCCTGTAATAGATGTGGGAGGGTTATAAAATGGTTGGTGTTTGTGCTTGAGCATTACTACTAATGAGCAGATCTAAAAAAAAAAAAACCTCACTGGAGGTGATGTCTCTTTTGAGGGATGCTGAGGAAGCAGCGCCACCATGATCAAAAGCCATCACGAGTTTTAAAGCCCCCTTTTTGAATTCACATTCAATAATTTTTAAAACCTAAAAGATAACAAAAGCAAATTCATGACTATATTAAAAACTTACATCTGCCACAAGCATATGTTTAAGAAAAAAAAAGAAGGTACATATGAAGATGGATGGAGTCAGCGTCAGTGTGAGCCATCTGAGTATGTTTTTGTCTGTCTGTTGTCACTGTTTGTTTTTTTTAGTTTGATCTGTCAAAGAAAAGGTTTGAAACACTGGTGAGTGTGGGAAGATGAAGTGCTGGTGGTTGATGTGAACTGATGGGGTGAACGGCACTGTATCGTCTGTGTCTTACATTGCAAAATGCGATATTTTTCTCAGGTCTTAGGTTATCTCTTTCTTAATATAATATGCATATCAAAACAAAGTAGACATGTTTAACATCTGCACCAGTTTACAGTATGGCTGATTTTCATCCGGAATGGCTGCGTAATTGAAAAGAAGTATGAATGAAGCTGATTCGACTGACTGACTGAGACGATCATGCTGCTCCTGGCCATGATGGGAAACAGATGCTGACAGTGCCCTGCTTCACCATTTGTCGTGACCTTTCAGAAGCCGCCGACCACACTTGGAAAATGACTTGCCATTGATTTCCAAACACTTCTCTGTGTTAAAGGGTCCCTATCAGTGAAGAAAACCAGTCTGTTGGACACTGAACGCTTAAATGGAGGACAAACATATTTATGTTTAGAAAAAAGAAAAAAAAATTCAAACATGCAAATTGTCAAAATCTGCTGTATTGAAAAAAATAGTATGTATCCTTAATGGTGTCTGTTGTGCTATTGTGCATTTGCACTGTATCAATGTAAAAAAAATTGTTGCTGAAAAACTTAACGTATGAACAAAGAGTGCAAAAATGTGACATGACTGTGGTGTTCATTTTTTTGTCTCAGCTGTGACAGTTTGGCATTCCACACACACAATGCTATTTTTGTGACTGCACCTGCAAAGCCATTTTAAGCGCTGCCTGGCCTGTTTTACAAGTGGCAACATTGAGAAGGGCTTTAGATTTCCACTTCCAAATATCCAGTGAATTTGTTCAACTGTTTAAATGAGGAGACACTGTGCTTGCATGCATGCCAAACTTAATTCAGTGTAGCAGTAGTGTCAGTTATGCTGCATACCTGACATCTCCAGCATATCAGTTTCCGGGATTCCAGTTTTGGTTTCACCTGAGTCTTTAAAATCAAGGTGTATCACAGTTAGCTGGTAGCTGATATAAACATACATGACATGAGAATTTAAGCTAATGTGCTTAATACAGAAACATGAAATAAACAGACAAAAAAAAATACAATTACTACTGTATCTAAATTCAACAGTGTTCCCATCCTCTGTATGGGACTCCCCCTTGAGGTGTTATTATGCAATGAGGCTGAAATATTTAGCATTTGAGTAAAAACTATTAAACACGGTAAGAACAATTTACATTTTTTTTAAGTTCAGTTTTGCTGATTATTTTTGTTATCTTGGCCATCTAACTGAAATCTTTTTGAATTTTGCTTTTATTTTGTTGGAAGAGACTTGCACACTTAAAATGATCACATATAAATGTAAATGCCATATTGTTGATGTGTATTATTAAAAACTATTTTATTACATACAGGTAATAGTCTATAAATTAAGAAAACATCGTCCCAGACAGAAGTATTTTAAAGCAAAAATCAGTGTAATAAATTTCTTGACAGCCATGTTTTATTCTTGAAACCGTGAGAGGTACAAAAGGTATAAGTGGTGAAATGAAGTAGTTTTACATCATTATGTTTGCGTTATTATTAGCATATAAAATTATTTGGGTAGCCCAGTGTGGTCCTCTGTTTAATGCAGCTGGAAGAGACTCTCCACTTTCTTCTGTGGTTGAACTACAAAAAAGTGTCACTTCCGGCCGCCATCCTTGTTTAGTGCTGAAACGGTCGCGGCAGTAAAACTAAGGTTAATGTCTTCTTTCTCGTTCTGCAAGGATTAAGATTTTTTTTCCCAACTTGATATGGGAGCCCGACGAATCTGCGGTAAGTATCAAAACAAGTGCAAGTTTTTCAAAAGGTCAATGTTCTCTTTTATGAAACTTATAAATGGCTAGCTAGCTAATGCTAACTACTCACACAGGTGGCTGCAGTTTGCTGGGGCATAGACATATAATTAAAATGCTGGACAAAGAAAAATATTTTAAAGAAATAATTAGCCAAATTTAGCAAAAGTTCAATATAATTACAGAATAGTAATATTCTCAACTTATATAACTTCCCCTGTCCAGCTTCCAATCCACTGTCATGTCTAACTATCATCCATATTAACTTTGGTAATCAAGAGCATCTTGAAGAACTATTCTCTGTGGATTAAGGCTGTCTCATTTGCCTCTCATTTATCTCATGTGTCTGGATGATGTAATATCTGCACGGTTCTGTTTGGGCTGGGCAGTACCATCTGTTCCAGACCCTCTTGTTGTTGTTATTGTTGAAGCTGCTTCTTTATGACAGTGGCTGTATATTTGGTGTTTTCAGGTTGTAGACAGCAGAAGCAGCTTCAACAATGAGTGATGGACACAATTTTGAACATCTAAAGTGTTTAAAACCATTGACTGTTACTTCTTAGTTTTAATCTGTATGTGTGTGTGTGTGTGTGTGTGTGTGTGTGTGTGTGTGAATCTGAGAAGCTGTCACAAACTTGACTAAATACTTCCATTATTTATTGGTCAAATTTTACATCACCATGGCAACAGCATTGTCTTAGCATGTACGTTTTTGTTACATTGGGTATTATACTTTACAAAATCGAAAACCTAAGGATAACATTGGCATACAGAAGACACAGTGTCGTCTATTTTGGCACCATGAAACATTATGATGATTGATTAGCTTTTGTTAACAGGCCCCCTGTCTGTCATTGTTCAGGATTTACTGGATAAAACAGCTGGATGATTTACTGTCTGTTCAGTGTCAGTCGACTAATTCATCCTGTGAAGCAGGCACAGTGCCTCATGCTGATGCATATTGCTATGAGCTGGAGGCAGTTGTTCTTGTTGTGCAGGTTTGACTCCATGGAGGGATGTGAGAAGTCATTAGTCTGACTGAAGATAAATTGTAGCATTTGAACGATATCGATTTTATACTGGTGCACTAAACAAACTACAGGGGCCTCTTTCTGATGTTTATTTGAGGCAGCTTTTGCACAGATTACATCACAAGGCACTAATCTTTACATAAAACTCTAAAATGGGAGATTTTTTTGTTGATTTTAAAACTAGCAATTGCATATCTGCATAGGGAATTCTGCAAAAACACACAATATTGTAAGGTACTCACTCAGAAACACTAGGTAGTTAGACAATTGGGCTGATGTTGCAGTGCTTGTCTGTGAAAATGGTGTCATTTTAAATTGCATCTAACTTAATTCACCTTTTTGCCGACAGCCATAATATTGTGGGATCCACCCTTAAAAAAGGTTCAACCTCTGTGTCCCTCTACAACATAAACTGCTGTTGTGGAATATATATTTTTGTGTGCAGCACTGCCAAAAGGTGCATTACAGTTGTAATTTTTTTCTATGTACATCCAAGTGTGAATTGATTAATCTTTTGCATCTTTAGTTTGTTTTATTAGTCCATGTGTAACAAGTTCCCTCCTGTCAGAAGTGACATGATTGCACTTAAAAGATTACAGCAGCAATACAGCTGTTTTTAACATGAAAATGTTCATTGTTCCCATAAGAATAGTGTTTATCTAAGAGTTACTGATATATTGATACACTATGACATTTTCACAATGTCGACGCAATATAGTTTTTTTAATACGCTATCGCCATCTAGTGGAGTGAAGGAAGTGTAAACTCAAAGCAAAAAAGGAGAAGATCCTCTCTTATCTAATGACATGCACTCCAGTAGCATAGAACAGTAAACCCCTCCTATTCTGTGGCATCTCTTTGGCAATTATAATGAGTTTTTATTAAAAACTAAGCAGTTTACCTACTAGTTTACCTAGAAGTTAAAGACTATGGAAACGAGTATATGGGAAAAGGTTAAGATATAAATGTACATTAATACATCATCTGTCTGGTTGAATATTTTAGAATCAAACAGTTTAATGGTAATTTTCACTGAAGTGTGTAATAAGTTGGGACTGATTGACAGTAAAGACAATACAGATTTCAAGCTTCAAATCTTTGTACTCAAAGTGTACTCAACAGCTGCCCTTTGGGAGACAAGATCTACCAAGGGAGCTCCTACAGGTTTGGGACTATCCCACCCATAGATTCAGGCTCATTTGTCTATGTCCAATTCCCCCCACCCTTGCACCCCCCCTTCTTTTTTTGTTTTAAGTCTTCCCAAATCCTCACAAACCAGTGTTACTCTGTCCTGCTCAAGAGCTGCAGGGACCAAACACTGACCTGAAGGATCAGAGCAAAGCCTTTGAGTGGGTAGCTAATTCCCTCTTTAGCCCTCATCAGCTGTCCTCTGGGCTGGAATGGAGACGTGAGCGATAAGACAAAGCTAGACCCATCTGGCACAAAAATACAAAATTAGCTAATAGAGAAGGAGTGAAAATAGTGTTGTTGCTTAGGCAAGTTTGTTTTTTGTTTTGGCTGTGGTTTGTCCAATCTTTTCTTATTCCTTTATCATTGTAACATTTTTTAACTTTCTTTTTTTGACTTCTAATCAGTGTATTGTTGTTGTTTTTTTTTAATTTTCTCTTACTATGCCTCTGAAATAATCTACTGACACACGGGGCTACTAAGTTCCCCTTTAACAACAATTTGTCTTTTTCTCTCTGTTTCTCTTACACCATAGGACTTTTACATGATAAAGCCACACAGTGATGGTGGCATCACGATCACCAGATTCAGATCTATCCAGATTCTCACTTCATTTAGTATCAGAAACTTGTTATCCACATCATCAGGTGTCAGTATTTTACTTGTAGAACAAATATATTAAGTTCATTTGGTTTACTAGCAAGTAAGTAACAGCATACAGTCTAAAAAAGCAGGTTGTATTCTTGCTGTGAAGTGTGGAAGTGAAGTCCTTATTATGCATCAACTTAATAGAGTACAGTGGCTGTGTGCTGATCCTTGAATATTATACTTCCATGAATACTGCATGGAGCAACATTTGGAGACATCCACCTCTGGGTTTCTTGTGTACTTCTATACATGTATGGAGTAGTTGTAAAACATATCTACTGGAGGGTGTGTCTTGTTTTGCAGTCCCTCTTTACCACCTCTGTGTCTCCTTCAGTTTTGACCTGGCCTCCTAACAAGAAGTAGAGTTAGCCAGCTGTGATCTACCTGTAAGACCGTTTACTGCATGCCATATAAAAGGCGTTTACATCTATCTTTGGAGAAGCCTAACTTTGGCTGTAGACTGCAAGATGACAAACTTTTTTCATACTGTCTGTAGTTAGCTGTGTTCATACTCTTGCACTTACTTAATGATACACAATGAAACTGGAGATAAGATAACCCTTTATTAATAGCCCAAGGGAAATTATGGATCTTAAGATACTGGGAGCTATATCTAAGTGAGGTTTTTTTTGCACGTCTTGTCACAGAATATGAAACACTTTGATTCATTTACACAGTGCGATGCAGTGCAAACACTGTAATTGTTATGTTTAACGTTTCTTACCGAAAAGAGTCTTTCCTCAACTTCCTTAATGATGTCTTCCCATCAAACTTCAAACTCCACAAGGGCAAGAAACACACATCGGTATGAGGCCATAGTCTTGATGTGTACTTTTGTAAGGAGGTTGAAAGTCAGCTCCTGTGCTTCCACAGAGCCTTTATGTACAGTTACTGTAGATTACTGCTTACCACTGACAATGTTTTTCTTAGTAACAGATGAGACAAGATGACAAAGTTTGTGTAGTAAACCTTTGCAGGGACTTGAAAGACAAACCTGTGTGACATACTGTGCGTGACCATTGCAAAAGTCAAGAACATTAATAATCCAGACAAGGAAAATAAAGTATTAAATAATGTTTTGGAATAAGGTTTAAAACAATGGCACCCTGAAAAGTGACTGAAACCTGAAGCCCCTTGAGGGCCCCGTTATGCAGTGTCAGTGACTCTATTGCCCCCTGTTGCCCCAATTGAGGAGTAATACAAGATAAATTGACACTGGGCCCAATTTCATCTTTACTTGAAGGCTGATCTGCTGCTGTTTAGAGTGGTGCCCTAACCTATCTGTTAGCCCTAATGGAGCCCAATATATAGATAAGTGTGTCTTGCCACGAAAATCAATATCGATGTGGCCCCTGATGGTTTTTGAGTTAAAGTGCTTTGTTTTCTGCCATCGCTTCGAAACAAAGAGGCTGTGGGGTCCTTCTATTAACAATTCCCAGTCAACCTTGAGACTGAGTCGCCGACAGAGATGGAGGTAGAAATAGAAAATAGACAGATGGAGTGGTGGTGGTGGAGGGTGGCAGCGTTGGTACCAACATCACTAGAGCGTTAGATTTGGTGGAGGATAGAAAAGCATCATCAATGGAGCACAGACGAGCTTCACAGAAGAGTGTGATGGAGTGTAACAGTGACTGGCCAAAATAATCTTTCAATTATAGGAAAATGATGTCATTAGAAAAGTATATTTAGCAAAGACAGGATGCCAAAGAAGAAGTGCAAAAGTTTAGTAATGGTAACATTGTATGAGTTCAGGATCTCTGGGGTTGAAATTGAATGGAAATACTAACAAAGCACATTTTTTTGTAAATATAGTTTTATTGATGAAAATAAAAACAAGCTTCATCTTGCAAATTTCTAATTCCAGTTATAGCCGATGGATGCTGAAAATAAAACAATCAGAGTTGAGTGCGGTGAGAAAAAAAATGCTGGATGTTGCTTGCGTTGTCCAAATAAGGACTGCCAGTGTTTTGCTTGTTTTGTAGATAAAAACTCACTTTTCAATATAGCAATATACCTTCCCTTTCCACACTGAACAGTCAAGACCCAGTTCATTTCATCCTCAGATGATTTCTCAAAGCATATATCTAAAGTAGAACTCTGGTAAACATAGATCTTTGTATAAAAATAAATAAGGCATTGACTTTGCTAACAGGTCACAGTTATCACAGTAATGCACTGACATGACAGTTGTTATGCTTGTCTAAATCAAACCATACTAATATACACTTTGGTGTATTTTGTTTGTAGTGTTTTCATGTCATTTTGCTATTTGACTCGAAGACAGAAGAACAACAAAGCCCGCCATTAACTGCTCCTACTTCCAAAGAAATTTTGGATTTTCGTTTGATATTTGATAATTAAACTGTAATAGTTGCCTGAAGGAAATGTGTGGACATAGTTTGCCTGCTGGTAACATGATTAAAGACTGCATTAACAGAGTTTACCACACTTTATGTGATGAGTAAAATCCTTTAAGAGATGGTGACCAACCTCAATTATTCACTGGATGGTGAAATGCATAATAACAAAAAAGAAACAAAAAACAGTGTCCGACCACATCCTGAGCAAAGCATTTTCTATTGAAAAGAGAAAGATAAATGTGAATTTAAGCCCTGATATGTGGCCAAAATTAACAGTTACATCCAGAAATGCTGTTCATATAAGAGTCCATGACAACCTAATTACAAGCTTATAGTGACATTCAGTTTTCACTTTATGTATATGTGCGTTTGAGCATACTCAAGCTTTGATAATACGACACGTGATAATATCGATCTACTCTAGAACTTTATACTAAAGACATACTGTACATGGATTCATCCAGAAGTGTGCGGTACACAGCATTCACTTCAGGATGAAACCTCCTTGTTATATCTACATAATTGTGCTCGTAGAATGAAAAAGCCTAGAGCACAAGTTCTACTTAGAACATTTTGGCAGAGCACCAGTTGTTGTCTATCAGCTATAACCTGCTAGCTGGGTTAGCCTTGAAACATTGTGCGAATTTTGTTAAACGTATGACGTGTAACTCCCCCTTATAGACTATGAATAGAATGGATGAAGCTAATGTGACATCACCCGTTGCTTTGTGGACTTGCATTGTTGGAACAAAAAGTGACCATATTTGGGTATGAAGGGTGAGGAGGTGGGGTTGACCCTTGAACCCAAGAACACTGCCCAGTGTGTATGAGGCTCAAGTTCCTGTCAATCAAACTAACCATGCCCCTAAATATTTGTCTTTTTGAAGCCTAATATCTACTTAGTGATAACTTTTTTCAGATGGACCACCAGATAATAGACTCCCAACTGGCCATGGTCCCGTCTATGGGCTGTGTATGTGCAACAAACACCAACAAACTCACAGACTGTGCAAGTGTGTCTTTCAAAATTTCGAGCCCGTAGACCGCTCATCAGTATGTCATCATGATCAACAAACTGTACGAATTCCCACATCTTGGCAAGGACGCAAGTGTGCTGTACAGCGTCTGCACTTGTGACATGTTTTTTTGGTGGTCGTAGGAGGAAAACCAGTTGGTGAAAGTTGCATGGTGCCTGCAAGGAGGACGCAAGTTTTCTCTGTATGTAGAGTACGGCTGGCACACTTGCTATGTACAAAGTAAATCGAACACATAGAGCTAGTGCGTTGCCTGTGCATCTGCAAAACATCTTCAGTCCTACCACTACCAAACATCCAAAATCTCATTTGTGTTGGCAGGGAGATCTTACTTCAACTCATGTTACCTCATCTCACGCAAAAAGAAACTTTTGCAACTTTTTTTAACTCTGCAACCTCCATGACCTCAAAAAATGCAGTTCCTAAATCTGTGTGTCCGTTTGTGACTGAAGCTTTTTCAAATTACATTAGAATGACTTGTGGGAAAGATGTATTGTCCGAGTATTTCATGAATGAAAATCATAATTTTTTAATTGAAGTTAATTGGAGCCAGCATCTAGTGGCTGTCTGGGATATTTCTGGGATATTAATACTGTTTTTGAACTGGATTCACTTTGAGACCTGTTTGCTTTGTCCATTTCTATATACAGTCTATGCTCACTCTACACCTTGTAATCATGTGACATGTGACATCTCGTCGTATTCAGATAAGATGACTGTGTCCTCAGTGTTGATGAAGCTGTGCAGTTGTAAAGTTGAGACTGCACTGTTGCTTTAAAAGTTAATCCAATATACATATTACTCTTATTTTAATGGACATGTTATAATTGAGAGTGAACAGGTGTTTCTTATTGAGTAATGCAGCATCTGACCTCCCCTTCACTGTTACAGTAATGATTATAGCCAATTAGCTACTTTTACATATATACCAAACCCTAACTCTAAAAGGTACTGCTCTAAAACACTCCTTGCTCCTTGTGTTGTGTTTCTATAATGCTCTATCTACATGTTGACTCTACTTTTTATGTTTTTCCTACCAAATATCTGTGTTCACAAAACTAGATGCCAGATGGTACAGTACCAAATAGCTACTGTACAGCTATGTTCAGGTTTCCATTGAGCTTTGATGGCAGTGACTCTGGGCTCAGAGTCTGGGGAGGCAGCTCTGGCTTGAAAGACGTACAAGCATATGAATTTGACAGTGATGGACTTGAGTGATGGACAGTGGGTTGGAAGGTCTCCATGGCAACAGCTGACACCATGGAGCACTCATATCCTCTGTTGTGTTTGGACAATGAGTCTTCAGACGCAGAGTTGGTGCCTGACAAGGACATAAAATAGCAGTTGGTGGATGAATATAGACATAAACAAATTGTCACAGTATAGTTGCAGATTAAGGAAACAGGTTTCAATCACCTGTTTCTGAAGAGCAGGATGGACAGACAGCTCTCCTTGGACAGCCAATGGCAGGGATGACCTTTCCCTCCACACCATTTTCTACCACCACGTAGAACTGCAAATTCACACAGAGATTCATTAAGGTGTTGGTGAATTTTCACAAATATGTTTTTATATAATTTATTTAAATCTTGTCATGGTGCCTTCAGGCAACTAAACATGTGTTGTGTCCACAGAATACAGACTTTAGAATGTATTTTTCTAGTCCTGCTGAATCAGGTCAGATGAGTAGATGAATGCTTTTTTAAAACTTACTTTTATTGCAGAGCCTTTACTGAAATATTTTTAGTCAAGTCAAAACACGCTGTTGTTTTCATACACCAGAATCATTTTTGTGTTGTTTTTGGCTGTTTAGCTTCATTGCAGCCTTGCGACGCACTTTTGAAACTGGATTTTGAGAAGTGCTCTCTACACAATCTATATATTTAAGAATATAAATTTTATTATTCAATCTTTATAGGTTTAGTTGGATTTAGCTTAAATTGAATTTGCACAGATCTCAATGTAACTTTGACATTACTGAAAGACACAAACCTCCCTTTCTTACATAGGTATTCAAGACCAAGCTCCGTGGTAACAGCCTTACCCGAGGAACAGTGGTGCCGGTGGTCTCTGACATGCTCTCATCTGTCACGCTGGTTTCACTCACGTTATCCACTGAGGGCTGTTTGCGGAAGACTCTTCTAGTTCTGCAAAGTACAAATGAAGCCATACAAGTTGTATTTCCACACTGATAGATGGTTTTAAGAGGTGTTTTATGAAAAGTTATGCATTTAACATGGTAGAATAATGAAATTGGGTATTTTCTATTGACAGTGTCATTTATTGTTGCAGCTAAACATTGTATTGCCTGAACATGCACTATAGACTGACTATCTACCTACCTCAGTACTTACCCTACCCTACACAACCCTGTTATTAACCCTGTTGTTAGGTTTTTATTAGGTAATAAATGTTGATTTCAGAACTTTTACATTTAAAGTGACCTATAACCTGTACAACTCAATCAGATCACTCTGTGCGTGTGCGTGAGTGTGTGTTCTTGACCATAGCAGATGCATTGGTGCATATTTTATTCCTAGGGTTTCCTAGGGTTCTGTGAATTTAACTCCTTTTCAACTGAATTCTTGACCAAACACGATACATCTAGATTTACTGATACACTAGTCCAGAGGCTTTGTGTGCATGTGTACATTTACTTTATAAATTTGAGTTGAGGAAAAAAAACAGCAACAAAAAACCAGAACGCAAGAATGTGTTTCTTTCTTTGCCTGTATCTCTGTGTAGTGTATAATTCTTTACTCTGTGTGTTGCAGGGGAAACTAAACCACTAAACTCAAAAACTGCACAAGTGCACTTGCAGTCAAGTGCAGAAGGCAATTTGAGGGAGGGCTATTGGCGACCATGTAGCGTTTCCACTGGGGTCATACCTCACCGGCTCCATTTTGTAGCTGAGAAATGACCTATTTTTATGTGTAATTGCTGTAGAACAAGCTAAACCAACCATGTAATTGAAAGCGTGCCACTTCCACAGGGGAACCAAGAGTGCAAACGTTAGGATGTAGTAGGCTGAGTGGAGAGGTGGGAGGTGCTTTGTGAGTCAAAAGAGTGGAGAATGCCAACAGCCTTGTCCATAAGCCAGTGAAACAACCGTAAAACAAATCAGCTACTTAGAGACATCTCAGGTGGAAATGAAAAAGGAGGAGGGGGCCGCAGTGTGTAGTTTACGTATGCTCTCCGCTAGGCTAACCGGGGTGGTGTGCTGTCATTTGTTCCACATGTGATCTCCTTCCCGACCCCCTGCTGTCATGCTGAGACACCTACATTACACGGCTCATGCCACTGTGGGCTTGATAGACACCTCTAAATGCTGTCAGCTCATTCATTACGGCAGCAGGTCCAGTATTCACAGGGCTAAACACAAGACTGCCTGTATTATATGTCATTACTGTGGTGCGCACACACTGAAATATGTGTGGCTATACATAACTAAACTTCCTCCTGATGTTTTTTTTTAACCATTAGAGTGGAAAAGCCTGTGAAACCCCCCTAAGACCATAACATGACTCTTGCATTTACCATTTTAATAAAACCCATTAGAATGAAATACACTCAAATGTATGATTGTTTGACAAAGGTGAGATTTAAGGAAATTTACCAAATATAAAATGTAGTTTCTGGAAAGTGATTTAAATGGTCCTAAAGGCTGATTTTAGGAAATTAAAGAAAATATTTCACACTTGGATTTTGTAATTTTTGCACCTTTTTGACCCTTTCACCTGTTCTTCCTAATGGTGACACAGCAGTTTTAGATGCCTTGGCCCACATCCATCACTCATTTTCTTTTTCTCCCTCACCCATAGCAGTAAGTGACGCAGGCGATGATGGAGAGCAGGGACACGAGGACCACCATGCAGGCCGCGATGACCACGTTCCTCCTCTTCTCCTTCTCAGCCTGTTGAAGCTCCAACCATTCCAGGTCACTGAACTGACAGCGCTCCCCCATGTAGCCCGACACACAGCTGCAACAGGTAAAAACAAAACCAAAAGACTAACATGATTCAAGATTATTTGAACTTTGATATACAGCGTACTGCAAGTATAGCTTAACTGCTTTTTTGTCTCACCAAATGTGCTGTTATTCAAATCTGGTTAATATTAAAGAGGTCAGCCATGCCCAAAACATATCAAGAACCTTGTGCATATTGTGGTGAATCTCTTGCCACTGAGCAGCTTCTTAACTACCTATGGGTGATGCTTCTCCTAAGTTTTTAAATGCATCATCTGCCATAGACACCATGTTGTTATGTTCAGGGGTTCCTCCAAGTCTGCATTTCCTCGTCCCTGCACACATGCCAGGCCAGGCCTCATTTTCACAGTTTGTAGGAGCTTCCATTAAGCTGTATTCACTATGTTTCCATTTCAAAAATCCACAATAAACACTCTCTGTACAGTATGATATAAAGTAGGTTTGACTTTACATCACACATTAAAGCTGTAATTGTTAGAATTCCCAATGGCACTGACAATAATGTTGCTATTCATCAGATATGAAACGTATGTCTTTTGTGCCAGTTCTGAATTTCCTCTCCCGCAGCCACTTTGTCATGAGGTCAAAGCTCAGCCATGGAACAATAGTGACACCTGCTGCTTGTCGGCTGTGATAAATGACCTGAGAGAGATACCAGAGACCAGGCAACTCAACCTTATGTTGGTTTCATTCCAAAGTTTTGTGTAGTGCTGTATGAAAATGAAAGAGGACACTTCAATATCTTAACAAGATGTCAGTAAACTGTTACATTTGGAGGTCATGGGAGAAGAGGGTTTTATTTACTTGCAGGCGTAAGACTCCATTTCAGGAAAGTAGAAGCAGATGCCTTGGTACAGACAGTAGGTCTCATGGGTGGAGGGGCAACTCTCTGCTGCGTTGCTGTTGTGGTGCTGGGTGGTAACATCAACAGGGCTGCCAGGTGTCACCCATAGTGATGTGGTCTCCAGGTCTTAAGAGGATTAGGGATATCATTTTATTGAGTTAGACTAATGAACAGCATGTCATCAGATTCTGCTATTTGAATTGGTCTTTACTTTGTCTTGCTGTGCTCCATTTACGATAAAGAGGATGATCTTACATCACAGATAAGAAGTAGACATTGAGGATGTACAGATGTTAGTCCAGGCACAGAATACAACTGGAATTAAAGTGATTAAACCTGGTAGTGAAAATGGTTGTTGCAGTGAATGATAGTGACACACCTTCACAAGTCTGCCCGTTGCCGTGGTATCCAGTCTGGCACTTGCAGAGGTACTTCCCCACAGTGTTCTGACACTCTGCGTTTTTGTCACAGTTGTGCATTCCCAGTTTACACTCATCAATATCTAGGATTAAAGAGAAGGAGAAAATCAATGTGCAACCCTGTACATAGAAATGAATGAAGCAACCAGGTCTCAAAAGATTGGCCAATGTGGAAGTGAAAAAAACTGCAACGCTCCTGATGGACACTAAAATAACTATTCCTCAATTTGACTTCAAAAACAGTCATTTTCAATCATTAAATACTCAGTCAGTATATTTTTTCATTGTTTTGTCATTCAGTCATTTTGTTGTCATTAGCTAAAGTCAAGTCAAGCTTCTTGTTAGTGATCTGGTGGTACATCTGAACAGGAAATTCATACACATTGGGCAGTGTCCTCAAGTTCAAAGGTCAGACCTGCCTCCTGACTACTCCCTTCATATCCAAATATGGTCACTTCTGGCTCCAAACAACCAACATGGCGATGTTCAAATGCCAATCTCCTGGCTTCAAAAGTCCACAAACCAATGGGTGACATCACCCTAGCTTTGTCCATTCTTTACGGTCTATGTGTGCAACCTAAAGTTCTTACAAAGAACCACAGGTTTGTGTGCTAACATTTTATTTTTACCAACTGAGTAAAGTAGAAAAACTAACAAAAATGATTGACATTTTACATTTGCCTGCACTTTTCTGGTACTTTGAAGTAAATATGGTGCTATCTGTCAAAATTGACATACTATGACCTTTGAGTGCTGCTTACTATACAAACAAACTCTTAAACTGCTCTGCAAGGAAATGATAATATTAGGGTAAATATTAATCAGAAAAGCTCTGAATCTTATTATCATTTTCCTTTACTTTCAGAGCAGCTTCACCTCTGAGAAATGTTTTTATGTCTGAAACTCAATCCTGCTCTAGGGCTGTCACATGTGCTAAAAGTTTAAACCCCTGCCACAGAGAGTGAGATGAAAAGGTCCTCTGTAAGCTTCCTTCAGGGTTTGTTACGTCATCCCTCTCGGGCATGTTCAAAGTATGGTGGAAGAAGTACTCACCCACACATAACTGTCCATCACCTGTGAAACCTTCCAGACACAAACAGCTGGGGTTGCCGGCATTCAGCTGGCACTGTGCGTTGACATCACAGCGCAGTGAGTAACACTCATTCTGGTCTGACAGAAAAGGATGCATATGGAAAAATAACATGTAGTTAGGGAAAGATATTAAATGGTAATAACTACAGGCTGTTTGCTTTTTAAAGGTTACCTGAAATCATCTTGTCTGTGAAGAGAGTCGGCTCGCCGGCTACATCTGAGTGGAAATCACCTTCATCAGTCGGTGTGCTCTCATCGTTAAATGTTTTGTTTTTGAGAGATGGTAGATCAGTGGATTCACTCTCTCCTGATTCTGTGCAGTGAATACATGAAGTTACACATTCATCATACGGTTTTACTTCATAGTTTATACAGAAGTGGCTGAAGTCGGCTGGAGCACCTGCTGTTCCATTTGAAGCATCGGTGGGCAGGCAGCTTTGTCCATCAGCAGACAGGATGTGGTGTGACAGACAGGAGCAGTGAGCAAACCCCACCTTGCTTTCACACACCTGAGAGCAGCCTCCATTCAGGTGAAGGCAAACATCTGCCCCTGAAGATGAACATGCAGAATAACAATGAGGAACGCGGTAATCTTTAAAGATTGCTGCATTGTCTGTGTGGTAATGTCCTTGTCTACATATACAACCCACTGCACTGAGATTTAGATCCTTGGATTTGTACATTTTGTCATAACTTAACAAAATATCTTGATGGTCAACGTAAACTGCCACTTTCTAACTTTCTAATCCGAGTGTAATAGTTGTTGTCCTTTTGGACCTGGTTTAGCAAGGGGATGAACCACCACAACGGACGCTGGTTGGATCATGTTGCTGTGGATCCACTGCAGCTTCTTCCCAGTCCGCTTGTGCACACTCCTCAGCTGCTGGTGCTCCCGGTCAGAGATCCACAGCCTGTCTTCAAACACCGCAAGGTCAAAAGGTCGACCTGGAACCGTCAAAACAAGACAGGACAAGAAGACTGAAGTCGACTTCATAATTCCAGGTGAGAGATGCTGGTGTCTAACACCGAAGGCAGTGACACTGGTTTAAGAGGTAAATAATAAGCAAAGTTTATTTGGGTAGTCAATGGATGAGGGAAAAATGATCACATACAGTTGTCGATAATTATAATTCATCAAAGTGTGCCTTGTACCTCTTGGGTCAGATACAGCTGTGCAAAAATGTGCTAAGTTTCATCTACTTACTCCTTATTCCTAATCTACATGCTGACCTAACCTACAATATCAAGTATTAGAAAGCTGTCATGCTGTTATTCCAGTGTTGTGCACCTCTCTGTTTGCAAGTGTAATTTCCACACAAACCTCACCTACTTGGTTCTCTATCAGGACCCGTCGATCTGAACCGTCCATGGCAGCAGTCTCTATCAGGCCTCTCCCGTGGTCGCACCAGAACAGGCGGTCCTCTGTGAAATCAATGGTCAGCCCAGTGGGCGACACAAGGTTGGTGCTCGCAATGACAGCACGGTCTCTCCCCTCCAACGAGGCACACTCCACCACAGGACGGGCCCCTATGTCCGTCCAGAATAACTTCCTCCAAAAGTAAAAGAAAACTTATGAATGAGTTGTTTCATATAGGTTGAAATAGTTTCGGATTTTGAAACATGCAAGAAGTTTCAGTTACACTTGTTCATTGTAAACATGGCATTGAGCCACACTCACTTTTCCAGAGGATGAACTGCAATTCCTCTTGGTTTGTCCAATGCTTTGCTCACAATAGTTTCTTTGTACAGTCCAGTTAAGGCACTGCGATCAACAGTGGACCGGCTGAAAAACAGAAATATACATAAGTGTAAAATGGAAAAAAAAAACAAAACTTTGTTAGTATTAGTTCTGAAATGTTTTTCTAATGGTTAATAAAAACACTTTCCACCAATAACTGAAAAAAGAAATCTCTCAAAATGGTGTTTGAATTTCTATATAGATTTGGTTCAGTTATTTAAAAAAATACCAAAGACTAAATTGATAAATTAGAATTTGCCTTCACTACCAAAGCTAAAAGAAACGAAATCCATAACTACTTAATAATGAACTTTTCTGGGTCAATCTTTAGCATTTTCTGTCTGCAAACACCTTGCACCTTTTATCTGTCCAGTACATCCTGCGGTGGACCCAGTCGATTGCTAGTCCTTCTGGAGAGTCCAAACCATCTGAGACAAGAACCATTCTTGACCCACCGTTCAAGTCAACTCGCTCAATTGTCTTCTGGCTTGTGCTACCAAAGTACACCTTAAAACACAGGCAAAATACATATCTGAAGAAGTGCATTTGTTATGAAAGATAGAAAAAAAAACACACAAATCTAATGACAGTGTTTGGCCACTAGGTGTCACTAAACATCTGCACTAAAATCTTGATGTAATCTAAATAAATTCTGTTTTCTGTAGGAGTTATAAAACCTTTTGATTTGAATATACACCTGCATATACTCATAATGTATTACATTTAAAAAAAGTAACACAAATCAGCAACACAAGATGAGTAATACTTTATCCTACATTGTTTTGGACTGGGTCATAGTCCACAGCTAAGATTGTTCCTCTGGGCTCCTCCACCAAAGTTTGATCCCCTGTGCCATCAGGGTTAATTCTTCGTACACCTACTAGATTGGCAACTAGTAGATACGGTGGTGGTCCTGAAGGATAAAAACACAGTATTTCATAATCAGAATGGAGTGAATCAGTACTGCAGTAGGTTTTGGCCTGTATTTTTCTAACTGTATTTTTAGAAGCAGAGGATAAGCAGTGAGATTTAGGCAGATAGGAAGTGTGTTTATCTCTGTGTGGGCTCATCTGCCTCAGCAGTATGCTCTGCCACAGTGTGACTCACCAGTTGCAATGCAGCGTTTGGCGTCTTGGTGGAGCTGGTAGCCAGGCAGACAGTCACACTGCCACCTACTAGGAGTGACAGGAGTACAGATCTGACTGCAGCCTCCCCTGTCTGCAGACGAGCAGCCTGCAACCACCCAGAACACAGTCGACACAGATAAGCTTCTGTTCAGGCTCCAGATATTAATGGTACTTTGTATTAATGGATTTACATGATTAAGTAAGTGATGATTGCAATACCCACTTTGATACTGATTTTATTATCTTTCTCATATTTTATTACTGGTAAATACTGATAGAGAAATCAGGGAAGCCTTGCATTCTCCTTACCTTAAAGAACAGTAAAACTGTAGTTGTAATATTTAAAGAAGCAAAATGAAAAAATAAAAACCGTTTCCTGTTGACAGTATTTGTTCTAGTATTAAATGAGCAAAACCTCACATGTCCATCCTTTACATCCACACACCTGCAGTGTGTCCACTATACCACAGTGTGGCATCACAGGGTTCTGAATAATAAGAAGAATACTTTCAATCATTCTGCCTCCAAATAGAAATAGCTGTTAATTTTAATCCAACTTTTACCTGCCTGATATTTATTTCACATGAATTACTAATTATACTGGAGCTACCATATGTACTGTCTTTCTCAGTTTATCAAAAGTAACAAATGTGTTATTGCCATTAATAAGCCTGTCATAGCCTCTCAGTGTAGTGTAATGTTATTGAATTGGTTGATTTTATTATTATTTTTGTTATTAGACATATAAGATAAGATAAAATAATGCTTTTTAAATCCTCAAAGAAATTAGGGTGTTGCAGCAGCATACATTCACATACACATCACATGCACCTGTTATAAAAAAAATAAGATACAGGAATAAACAATACTAATATATTAAAGAAGTTAATGGGATGGGGATGTATTTAAATGAATAGCTACATTTTACAGTTATGTTATTATAGCAGCAATTTTGTTAAGAGTGCAGTATTGATAGTATAAAATAGTAAGTACATATTAAATGGAGGGTGTGAACATGCTCTAACATTATTTGTCAAAATTCAAATATTTAATTACAACCATACAGAGAGTACAATGAGTAGTATAATGTTATACTGAGTACATTTTCATTTCAGAAAACAGGGCTGAACTCTCATATTCATACCAGTGCAGGTTAGTACATCCTCCTGTAGTATTGATCCCTCAGGGCAAACACAGATGACACCATTCTCTGTTGCCAGGCATCCTTGGCCACAGTTTGTCATATTGCCTTCACACGGTATGATCTCTGTTTTAAAAAAAAAGAAGATCATTTGAAACACTCATTGCATATAACAAGAATAGATTAATAAAATGTGATTCCTTAAAGCAAAGGGAGTTAAAGTATTTGAAACACTTGAATTTGAGATTAAAAGAACTGCAAAGCAAACTGATGCAAGTGAATGACATAGTCTACAATTGTTCATCAAGTGTCTTACGAACAAAGTTAGGCTAGATATTCAAGACTTTTTTAAGTCATATTTGGGCCCAGCAGGTGGTACATGAGCCAGATGGACAACAAGCTTCTTATGCCTTGCTCTGGTAAAATCCCTCCATGAAGTCAGGCCTAATCCTGTCAAAATAGTTGAAAGTGTGTTGAGAATGCAGTCAAAGCCCACACAGTGAAGGTGATGTAATGTTAACTCACAGGACCGTGGTATCTCCTGTACCTGTGAATATGGCCAGCTACATAGAGGCAGATGATGCAGATATAAGTCTGATGTGAAATAGCTACAGAATCTGTTGCTCTGGGTCTGACAGTTAACTTCTTCATACTGGTAATAGGTAAAAATGTTGCACTAGCAATTTCAGAGAGCTTTTTACATATGATCAAAAATGTGGCATGTCACCTACCTACTGTATTATAAAGAGAAATTTCAAAAACACATCTCTCAGAGAGCACAAACCTCCACCAAGGTGTAATACAGCCAAACACTGTGGCCCGCTTGTGGTGAAATATGGCGGATTTACACTGGTACCTACTCGCTTCGCTTCGCCTCGGCTCGCTCGGGATCAGCCCCCCTCGGTTGCATTTACATAGCCGAGGGTAGTCCTTCCTCCGTGTAACTGGCCGTCATTCGTGACGTCATCTTTTATGCGATTCTTTCGTTTCTGACCGCGCCGTCTAGCTCCCACTGAATTTTCTCATCGGCGACTAATGACAGAAAGGTTTGCACCTTATCCTGAGGCCATGCCGCAGGATTTCTACTAGCCTCCATTTCTCTTCTTGTTATTTCAAACACGTCTGCACAGTTTGCCGAAGATTTAAAAATGCCCGCGTGTTTACGGGGACAGATTACGTGCTGTGCAGTGATGACGCAACGACGCAGTGACAATTTTGACCAATAAGATTTTAGTACCTGCTCCAACCTGACCGGGTACTTTTTTTTGGAACCATGGAGGTACGAAAAGTTGTACCAGTTACCAAGGTCCAGGTACTTTTTTGCCAGTGTAAATGCACCAAAACCGGAGTGAAGCGAAGCGAGTAGGTACCAGTGTAAATTCACCAATAGTGACAGCACCCATTGTAAGGGATGTGGACTTTCCCTGACAAGACTCCATCCTCTCATCTTGCCCTAATTGCATTCATTTGTACCCTGTCTCCAAAAAAATTAAGCATCTGAGTAGTTTTTATGTAACTAACAAACACTGGTTAAAATGTATCCTCTTTGGCAGAGATAAATATTCAGCAAGAACTGTAAAATATGAAAACAACTTATA
>OOFC01050598.1:42392-63042 GCA_900323345.1 Pseudochromis fuscus | reverse complement strand
AAAGAACAACATTGCTGTTTTTAAAAAAAATCAACACGACACCCAGATTTTAAAATTGTCATTATTGTATGTTTGTGTCTCATAAAAAGTTTTTCATTCATTTCATTTGTTTTTACTTCAACAAAACTTAAACACGCAAGTAGCCCAGTTAAACTCTCCTCCATGTAATCTCTATTGTCACCTGCATTTTCCAACCTGCTGCTTGGCTGTGTGTTTGTTTTCCTGTGGGACCTTGGCAAAGGTTGTCTGCTAAACAGCTTAGTCGGACAAAGCTGCTGACCAGTTATGTTCCCAGTTGCAAATGTCACCTCATCATCTAATCTCATTGTGTCTGTGAACCTCTCCGGTTGTCTCAGCCTCATAGCCATAAGATTAGAAGAGAAGAGATTAAATGTGGGTTGTGAATGTGTTTTAATATGTTACGGGGTTAATCACTGTGGAAACACGAGATGGCATAACCAACAACTAGGAATATTATCCCCCCCCAAAAAAAAAAAATCAAATAAAAATCACTAACTAAATCAGTGTTTCTTAACTAAATGAAGATTTCTTTACATTCCCTCATGACTGCAATGCATATGTTTGTGCCAAAATATTAGATTGTCTTAGGTATCTGTTTGCTAAAATGGATCTATTGTTATGCTGGCAGACAATAGAGCTACATTATGGCAGAAAGCAATGGCCAAACATAGAAGACATAGAAAAGTTATGTGGACTACCTGGATGAAATAAAATGTCTCCAAACAACATATACATTTGTATAGTGCCTTTGATCATGTCTAATTATTCTCAGTAAACCAATACATTTTTCCAATTCCCAAAACAACTAGTTAGAAATGACTTCTACTTTCATGTGATTTCCCTGCTTCCATCTACATCACACAGCCTCCCTGTGTCTGTGCTGTGAGACCTTTAGGAGTGTGACAAAGTGTCAGTGTTTTGACCCAAGTAAACTAACACACAATTGGCAGCTCACATGTGTCTCGTCTGTCTGGATCCCTGTGACCCTGCCTTTTTATAGGTTCTCTGGGGTCAAAGTAGTGTCTGGTGGACAAATGCCACCTTTCATCGCACAACAAAGAGGACCCAATCTGGAACCAGAGCTACATTCATTACACTGGCCAAAACAACCTTTGGAATGAACCTCACACGTTACTCATAACTTTGTTTTTCACTGTACGAGGATTATGTGCAGTGTTCACAATATTGAATTTTCATAAATAATCCATGTATTTATTTACCAATAACATATATGTATATTCAAATTATTCTGTTTATTTTTAAGTGATAGGGTATGATCCACAGAAGATTTGAGTAAATTTTGCACAAGATCAGAAGATGGTATCCTGTCCAGAAAAAGTCTTGAAATATAAAAAATTCCCTATTTCTTATAATGGCCAAATGTTCTTAGATGCATGTGTTGCTAGTTTACCATAAGAGGGCAACAGTGTTCAGTCTACAGCATCAGTACAGCTGGATTATGTCTTGGTTTGTGCTCTCTGAGTGATTTTTAGTTATGTTGTCAGTGCTTGAATTAACAATGTGAATAGAGTAGGTATTTGTCAAATAATCAGTAAAAATATGTTTGTACTGTACCTCCACACGTCTTCCTGTCTGGTAAGAGGGCATATCCTTTAGGGCAGGTACAGAAATAGGAGCCTGGGATGTTTTCACAACCAAGAGAGCAGCCATGGTTCCAGTGGGCACATTCATTCACATCTTTGGCACACAGAGACAGATATAGTCATTAAACCTTCATGTGGGTATTACTGGTGTAAAACTCAATCCAGTTTTGGCCATAAGCAGTTAGTGGTGTGACTTGTTTGCAGAACAAGGGCAATCATTTCAGTCAAACAGCACAGTAATATCGTGAAGTAGTTTTCTTCAAAGTTACACATTCACTAAATTTAAGATAATTATGTTGCAGTCACCAACCTTCACAGTGAGTGCCTTGTTTATTGAGAGTGAAGCCTTCACTGCACTGACAAACCCCTTGCTCTGCTAGACTGGAGCACACGTTCACACAGTTTCCACTTTGTTCATCACAACCTGTTTGGAACAATGAGCAGTGATACATATACTATTAAAGCACTGTCACTGAATCTTATGAGTCTGCTGTGGAAAACTATACAGATTTAAATACCAAATAAAGTTAAGCTGTAACCTGGAAATGGTGATAGAGAGTCTGCCATTGGCTGGTTGAGGGGGTGTACCACCTTGATGTCAACAGGAGGTTTTGCCATTTGTTTTATGTTAACATCCAGTGGCTCTCCACTGGTGTACTTGTTGACTTGTTTTATAACCCGAGATGGAGCATCAGTGTAGTATAGGCGCTCCAGAAAAATGGATATTCCAAGTGACTGAGACCTGACAAGAAATAAAACAGTGATTGCAGTGTTTTGTACCTGTTTGCTTGAGTTAGTATCAAAAGTGGAAGGATAAATTGGAATACAACAGCATTCTCACTGAAGTGGCTGATCCATGATGTGCAGGACATTCCCATTGTAATCGCAGGAGGCGATGGCACTTTCTCCTTGCAGACCAAACTGAACCCAGAACAGTCTTTTGTCCCCTCGGTCAATCGACAGTGCGTTCAGCTGTTCGGATATCTTTATCAGTGTAATTTTCATCTGCCCGGTCACATCACAGCGTTGGACACTTGGAGTCGTACCACCAGACAGCCAGAACAAAAACCTGCAAAATAAGTGTTTTGAACTCGGTTTACTTATTCCCAAGTATAGTTTGTGAAGTTTTCTAAACTTTGTGGCTTCTATATAAAACAGTGCAGTTAAAGTTAGTCACTTCTTCTAATGTCATTGTCCCTGAGATATTAGAAGTGCAAACAAGCTTTTTAAATCAGGGACCTGATAGGGAATGTTCACACTTGCTGTCTTGCATCCATATCGGGTTATGGGGACACACCTGGTCAGCCAAGATGCATTGAGTTCACACCTTGTATTTACATGCATCTCCACCTCCGACCACTTGTTTTTGTGAGACCACACAGTTATTGCAAAACAACTGTTTCCCTGATGTGTTTTTTTCTGTCATGTACTTATCAGCAATGCGTCTTGACACACTGGCGTTCACACTACAACCGTTATGTGATCACATGCGTTCCACACCACCTCCACATGTGATTTGAGTGATGCGTACTCAGTGTGTTTTCGTGATGGTTCACACTTGTCCTTTGACTGATTTAGTGTGGACCTCAAAGCCTGAGACGGAGTCAAGTTGCCAAATGTAAAAATGCATAGCGTGTCAGCTATAAGGGAATTAAAAATGGACTGTAAATACATGCACAGGATAGTAGCTTGTAATATTGAGAACCCATTGGAAAAAAAATCTGGTATATTTGACGAGTCATGAAAAACTTGTGAGCGTTTTTGTATGGGCTGCCGTGATGATGACGTCACATGGGCTCAAGGCTGAATCCCCACCAGTGTTGCTCTTTAGTACAGTAGAGGTAAATCTCATCAGATGGTTTGGAAGAGAGCAAATACAAATTTGTTGGATATTCTGATATGGTGACAACCGTCCCAACCGTGCCTCTGCAGTCCAACTCACCATGTGTAGCTTTAACATGCTGAGCCCATGTGATGTCAGAGCGTTTGAAGCTCGTTCAGAAAAATCCTCCCATTTTCTGATCAATTGAAATATTTAAAATGGCACTCTCCATGAAATCGTGCACACACAGGAAATTCTGCTGCAGCACCAACTTTCAGAGACGGATATCTTAGTTGTAAAAATTCCCATCAATTGTTAGTTTATGTCATAATATATCTTCCCCATTATGTTTTGACCAAGGGTTTTCTGTTTCTTTAAATTAGCATTTTAGTAATATTTACTAAGTTGCAGTGCAATTGAATGAACCCCAGCAAAAATGTACAAACATTAGTTAATTATAACAAAAAGTAATTTAAAACATGTTTCTGTAATTTTTAATTATGGACAAATATTAAGAAATTCATTGTTCTGTATCCACTGGATCAAATACGCTAAACTACTGGACAGTTCCTGGCCTGGTTAAAACCAAAAGTTGTCATTTTGCCATCAGATTTATAAAAAGCAAAACACCAAGAAAACAGCAGGAATCTTTATCAGAATCATTTGCTTTGCCACAACTCTTTTTTTATGTCTGTCACATAATTTGATTTAATTTGTTGATTAAAAACAAATCATGACACAGAAACAGCTGTAAACAGAACAGATTACCTGCTTGTGGGGTCTACAGTTATACAACTTGGTTCGGTCAAGTGTCGTAAAAGCGTCTTCTCTTTTTTCCCATTTATGTCCATCCTCTTTATTTCCCCCTTTCCTCTACTTGTCCAATAAACACTGTTCCAAATCCAGTCCACAGCAAGGCCTGAGATGTGTTTGTCAGATGAGTACAGTTTCTGAAAAACAAATAGTTGCTTTAACACATTTTCTTAATCAAGTAACCAAAAGAACTCAGATGATACATAGTAACATAAAACTAAAGTTAAGATTTTAGTTTATAAAATTATTTTTTTATTTGACCTTAAGTGACTTATGCTGTGTATGAATTGAAAACTTTTCATATAAGCGACAGGAAGTTCTGTACCACTGTGGAGCAGTTACATAATCACCTGTCTGTGCGCTCCTTTCACTGATGCTTTGTAGATGACCCCGGTGTGTTTGTCAGCCCAGTAAACTCTCTCTTCTCTGAAATGAAAGTCCAGCAGGATAGAGCTTCCCACACCAGCCACAAGCCTCCTGTGGTTCTTGCCATCAAGGCCCATCCGATGAATGGATTTACCATGGCCGAATATCAGGAAAGGCTGTGAAGCTGAACAAAATCAAACATCACACACATCTTACTTGGATTTTTACTCACTTTTTTTCCTGCAGCAGCATCTTTTTAAACTTATTAGTCCTTGACTCCAAATGCAGAGGTTCATAGAAGCAGAATTTTGATGCATTTGAAAACCGCTTTCTTATATTCACAGTTTCAATAAATAAATCTCAGGGACAGGTAGGTAACTATGGCAGCATTTATCATTTCAGTAGCTGCTCCCTCCGTCTTTATGTCGCTCTGCTGTTGTCGTTACATTTGTCAAATTATCTGATTTAAAAAGCCTATTCATGGATTTAATGGGGTAAAGTTCAAGGCAGCCGAGGCTGCCTCTGGATAAAACATCCTCTCTTAGCAACAAAAAGCTCTCCCCGCTAACAACACTTTGCAATGAATGAAATAAAATGTTGTAACAGTTAGTTTTTCTCCTTTAGGTCACAGCATCACACTAAAGATTCAGCTAAACAATTTTACATTTTTCCAATAAAAGTGTGGCAACTTCTACATTTGTAAATGGAATAAGTGCTCATCCATTTCAACATGGCCATTGTTAGAAACACTAAATAATTTTCATAAGATGTAGTTTGTTCCAGGTCACATTCATCTCTTACCAAGTTTTCTGTGAGGTAAAAGCAAATCAGTGTTCTTTTGGACAGAAAGTCCTCTAGTCTGTTGTAGTAATAATACTGTCATGTGCAACCATAGATACTGCTCTTAACTCGGTGGAATGAAGAAAACAATGAGCAACACCAGACAAACAACATAATGACATGTCTGCCCTGAGATCTCCAAGATGGCCTCTGGTGCTGAGTTGCTAGGAGGCATCTTGATGAATCACTGATTGAAAAGTTCACAGGGTGGTCAACATGATGCTTGACTCAGCTCTGTTACTTGGTTGTTAAGCCAAAACAACAACAACAAAACAAAGTGAAAACATTTTCTAATTTACAATTTAAGAAAAATAAGGCACTTATTGGATATGACAGTAAAGTGATCCATAACGGGCATTAAATTGGCGTGAATGAGCAATCAGTGTGGATGTTGATGTAAAGTCTTACGGCCCCCAGTACACTCCTGTTATCTGATGAAAAAAACAACGTGCTTTACAGCTGTTTATTTAGTTTTAATCTTAGATAACAGTGCATGTTGACTGCAGGGGTAGAGGAAAAATACTCATGCTGTGACACCAAGTGCGAAGCAAATTTCTCCTGTCGCACCATGACATAATTGAATGCAAATGTGTGAGTAGATGCCAATATGCATTGGGTAATGTAATAGACGTAAATGGGCATCGGTGAAAGTTAAGTTTTAATTTGAGTGAAAAATGTAGTTTAAGTAGTATTGCAAAAACCAATCAATCAACATCCCCTGATGTCACTGAGGAGCAGAAACAGAGCTTATCGGCGCCATCTGTGGTCGTCTAGAACTTTATGACACGGCTCTGTACTATGATAAAACGAAGAAGGAGTGGACTTGGAGAAGGGTCAGTCAAGCTGTGGGACTATGGGGGTAAGTTCTGAAATATTTGCGATCACGTTCATTGCTGATGGCACATGTGGCAGTTGTCATAGTTTCCAGATGGCACGTTTTCCAGAAGGAGCAGTGCTAGTGGCTGTTGAGGGTGAATATTTGCATTTAGCGAAATCTCCACAATCCATAATCAGCTTTACAAGAGATTTTGTCATACCAAGAAAGTATACCAGTTTAGTTGTTTTATATGAAGTTAAATCTTATAGAATTAAAAATGCCATGTATTCAAACAATTTTTCATCATTTTTGTACTGAAATTTTTTCGAAAATACACAATCTTTTGTAATTCTGTCACGGTATTCACAGAAAACCATTGAAATTTGGTTTTAAGGTGTAATATAACTTTAGATTTTTTTTTAAGGGAAAACTCTTTAAAACTGTCACTGTTTTACGTTGCTCAGTAGATTTATCACTTTTGTTGGATTTAGGTAACCACACTTGAACTTTTTCACAAAAAATTATAGAGGTTCAGCATTAAGTGCTGAAACTCTTACTTCTTTTACAAATTTTAAGGCATGGCAAAATAATTTATGTTGCTCTATTGACTAGGGAGCACACTTACAGTAGTTTGACAATTAAGAGAAAAACATGCTCTTTAGGAACAGGAACGTACACGGTAAAAAAAAGGCTCTCTGTTGTTGAAATAACGGCTTAATAATTAATTGACTGCAGCCACATCATGTACATCAGGCTGCTAATGCATTTTTCTAAATACAATCATTTCTGGAGTCAAAGAAAAACAAAACCAAAACCAACTACTTCAATTAGTGATGGGAATTTTTCCATTTTGGAAAAATGTATCCCATTAATACAGTTGCTTATGAAAATGTTATTATGCCCTTGTTGTGATGAAGTTAACCTTCTTTGCATCACCATCTGTGACATCCTACAGAAAACTTGGGCTCAGTCTCAGATACACCCACACAGACACAGGCCGGTTTGCTTAACCTTTGAAACATTGTATCATCTGCCAAGGTCAGTTTGCTGCTTACTGTATTTTTGTGTGTGATGGGAGCAATTTGTTTTCTTTTATTTTATGTGATTTAACTTTTTTTTAGCTTTTTGTGTTACTGAGAATCAGCCCAGCGTGGAGTGGTGTTTTTTTCAGGAGTTGTCATACATGTTTACATAGGTGTTTATGGTGTGTATCCATGTAGAAAGCACAGGGAGAACTTTTGTCATACACAACAATAGCAGTTTCTCTAGTTTTAGATAAATTACCAAACATATATAAGATCAAAAATTACAGCAAACAGACACTATTTGACACTCAGCAAGAATTTGGGAAAGTAAGGCTTCATCTCTCTGTGGTCTTGACACTCTGATCACTGTGCGATATGGTTATTTCTATTGGACTACCTGAAAATATAAAGCATTATATTAGACTTTGTTACTCGTGGGTGCCCTTAAATGAAGGTGGTTCATGTTCCCTTTCCAAGCTTCCCTGGGATATTACAATTTCATCAGATTGCACTATATGCAGATGATCCTCTCTTGTTTATTTATTAAAATCTAAACCAGTTTCTTTACTAAGAAAGAAAATATATAAATATTTGTATAGACTGGTGACAAATGTGGTTAAATAAAAGCAAGACCACACATATAGTGGAGTATCCAGTAGTCTACAGTACCACAAACAACATTTTTGTCAGTACTAAGAATGTGGACTATCAATCAGTACTGGAGAGGTGTCAGACTCACCCATACAGCTGCTGTTTCTCCCTGCTCGTGACAGGCGCTCATCCCAACACGCTGTACTGAGTGCCAAGGCTCCAGCGCTTTGCACCATGAAGTATACCAACGCTGTCGTGATCGTCGTAGCCAACATAATCCTGCGCTTCGTCCCTGTCTTGTTCACTTTTGTTCAGGCATTCCCGCTGTCAGCACTGGCGCACAAAATTTCTCCAAAGCTAACCAGCGTTTGCTTATGGACACCTGGCATCCTTGTCTAAGGCTTAAACCCAGTAAGAAGGCCGAGCTTTACATACCAGAAGATGCCACGCTCAGGGGAGATGCAAAACTCCACTGAAAAGATGGAGGGACTTTCGACTAAGGAGGATAATACTGTCAGTGCTGTATCCAACCACAAGGAGAAAAAAAAAAAGTGAGTGGGATCCTGCTCTCTCCCCACTTTGGGCCCCCAGGCTGCCAGTCTGTTTTGGAAGCAAAGATTGAAATTCCTGACACCTCAGTGGTAAATTTTGCACATGCTAGTTCTGCATTGGAGCAAGATCTTCTTGAAGCTGCACTAAGTTTCTCAAGCAGAATGTGGAATATGCAAGAAATGAGGCAGGGCTGAAAAAAAAAGGTCCCACATAATAACATATTGGCCTTATTCCCCACCCCCTGACCCTTAGTCCTTTTGTGGATATATAGATGGATGTGTCTGTTTGAGAGAGTTTTTGTGTCTGGGAGGGAGAGAGAGAGGGAGACAGGAAGATGGACATCACTATGGAAAGCAACAGAATACAACCTACAAAATGTATTTATTTATTCATTGAGGCACAAAATGAACCTTTTGAGACAGTAATATTTTTCACTCAGTGAAACTATTTCATTAATGACATCCTTACAGTACAAGTGTAATTTACACACACAATAGACACTCTGTTTTGAGCCCTGTGTGTGCATCAGACTGTCTCCTGCTGAAGTTCATTTGGCTCCCAGAGGGAATTTGGTGGAATGAGTAATTTATAGAGAACGATGGAGAAGTGGAGCAGATTATCCCTAAATTGTTTGTCCTCTTTTTTTTCACTCAGGAGAACAACTAACAGAGGCCAGGAACCACAACCTCTATTCATACCCACTATGACTAGCATATTGTCAGGACCAACGTCACCAGTAACCCTGTAGAGCAGCAGCAGAAGATTTACACTGCTGAGAAAGCTGTCTTGTCTCCAGACTAATGTTAACAGTCTGAAGGGCTCTGACCTTTTCCCACGATTTCACCCCTGGCAGATAACAATGAAAATCTTAATGTCTATAATTACCCTTCAGGTGACGAGTGCGTCGGATGCATGCAGGGCTTGAGTCATCAGGTAGAGTGCATATCTAGGATACGGCGAGAGTGTGGTTGCTGCTGCAGCTGTATTAAATGCCATCTCCTGTCATTGTCTTTTTTTTTTAAAGACAAATACTTCCAGTTGTTTCCTCCTGAGTGAGTCACTTTCAATCAGTTCCAATAGAAAGCATCTGAGACTGTGTCACTATTTATTTTATTGATGTCATGCTGACATTTAATGCCTGCAAAACTCTCACTCATGAACATTTGCTTAAAATCTGTCAATGAAACAATAAATCATTATGGTATAAAAGCATTTGTTGGAGTGTGGGGAAACAGTATATTTGTAATGGACTGGTAAATGCTGCAAATATTGATCAGAATGCCAATACTAGTTAGTTTTAAATTTTGTATTTGAAAACAAAAAGTGTCAGACCACAAGGGGAAAAATACATTAGATCTGCCATAATTTTTTTGTATTTGCGTGTTTTTTTTAAAGTGCTTTTTATTTTCAAAACATAAATTAGGACGTTTAACAGTACAACACATGGAGACAAAACAATGTTTCAATTACAGGGGTATGAACTATGAAGGTGTGTGTGTCGTGTTGCTGTGTACAGCAGTTTGGTTAGTATATAAATATATATGTAGTGGTCGCCTTGTTTACATCATATGTGAAGTATAACACAACAACATCAAAAACTAAAAGCAAAGTTTATAATAAATGAGGTCTTAGCAGTAACGATCAGAATATAATCATAGGTGATAATAATATTAGTATTATCATAATAAAATGTTATGACAATCGTTTGTGGAAGTGGATGAGTAATGGCTGGTAGTGGATGACAGATAGAATAGTGAGGAAAAAGCCAAACAACAAAAACTCTAAATGAAGAAAATAAAGAATTCATTAATCAGTGTGTTGTTAATGGATTAGAGGTTTAGGATTGACTGCACTGACTGAAGGAGATTAAACACAGAGAATGCACTGTCTTCAAGTTAGAAACAGATCCACCTTATTAAACTAGGCTTCATTTTATGTTATAAAACAACCAGAAACGGTCACGAGGGGACATTTTTATTTAGCTGCTTTGTTCTATATTCTGCCTCTACTTGCATGTGGCCAATTTTCCACTAGTCCACTGTAATGGCAGTAGCCTGGGTTGCCAGGAGATTTGTGATGCAACTATAAAGCCTCTTGAGAAGTGGAGTATGTCACTCCCAATTGCCCTGTTAGGATTGTTTTTTTTAACAGAATACAGGCCTGTAGCATCAGCAACAGATTAAAAAAGAGTTGTCACAGTGTATTTCTGTGTCAGTCTGTTGATTGATGTCTTTATCATTTTATCTGTTTCCCCTCTGTATCCTCGTGGCCATCTTGTTTCTGAGAGCTTTTCTACCTACGTATCAATGTATCATTGATATTGATTTTGTCCATTCACTGTTTATCTGTCATTAACACCCCCGACCCATGTTAGTCTACCATCCATTCAGTCTGTTTGTTAGACTGGCTGTTGTCATGATAACAGCACAGCTGGCTTTAGAGATTAGTTATTTCTGCAGGCTCCTGTGGCTGGTGGCACAGAGGTATCCATGGGAACAGTTTTCCAGGTCCACCCATCATTTCATCTGGATTTACTGCAGTGCCTGTTCACATCTTCACAGGGGCATGAAAACTGTGACCCATTGATTTTCTGGATGAACACGCCTGCTCTTGTTCATAACTGAGTGATCACATGTGCTATGTGTACATTCTTATACACACTTACATTCATAAAGGCCATCAGTCACAAGTTACCAACAGCAACGTATCTTTTTTTTATAGCCATGTGGAGTGTAGTTGATTTCTACTACATAATATTAAGCTTTTTATGTACTCTTTTCTGTTTAGTGATTGGATCTCCCACCCAAGCACAAACAGTCATAAATAGACAGTACACTAGAAAGCACTCAGGGAGCACAAACCTCCACCAAGACCAATGTTGGATCTCTGCCAAATTTTCTTAGATTGTAGAAATGATCCTGTATGTGTATGCAGATTATTAACAGAATCCACTGAGATGTGACAAAATTATAAATTATACACAAAGAGCTTTGAATTTGAACCTACATCTTCCTTCTTCTCTCTCCTCTCCGGCTCATAGATGCAGTGGTGGTGTTATGCTGTCCCCTACTGGTTCTCTGTTGTCACTGTCTTTTTATAAAGTACATACCCTTTATAAACAATAGGGATTTTCTGGGATTTGGGTTTTTTGACACAAGAAAATGGAAGTGACAACATACTAGGGCTGAAACGATCGCAAAAAATGATCAAGGAATTTTCTCTGCCTTGAGGAATCGTTTCATTTTAACACCTCAAAGCATAGTATTTCACCTGGACTAATTTCAATGGGAGACATGACGTGTCGTTGCGTCATCACTGCGCGGCATTTTTAAATCTTCGGCAAACCGTGCAGACTTGTTCGAAATAACAACAGGTAGAGAAATGGCAGCTGTTAGAAATCCTGCCCCACAGACTCAGTACAAGGTGCAAACCTTTGTCATTAGTCGCCGATGAGAAAATTCAGCAAGAGCTGGACGGCGCGGTCAGAAACGAAAGAATCTCATAAAAGATGACGTCACGAATGACGGCCAGCTACACAGAGGAAGGACTATCCTCGGCTATGTAAATGCAACCGAAGGGGGCCGATCCTGAGCGATCCAAGGCGAAGCGAAGCGAGTAGGTACCAGTGTAAATGAGCCATAACATAAAGTTAGCCCTGCAGAGAGCTAAGTTTCTGATAATTATGACTGCTGTTGATGCATGGTGAGCATATTCTACAACTGCACGTTTGTTTTCATACAGGGTTTACCAGCAATGTAAAGTGAAGATGAAAAATAAGAATACTCGATTACTAAAATATTCAATAGCTGCAGCTCGACAACATACCCTCCTTGTCGGAGGTAATTATACAAAGTACACGAATCACAGTGTGCATTATAAGACAAGCTTAGGTTTCTCATGTTGAAACTGAGTGCACAATGTCATGTGTTGTCAAAAAAAGTGAAATCTTCGTATCAGTACTTTGTGTATCCAGAAGTTTTTTTTGGTGCTTTGGTGCTGAAATTTCTGGTTGTGGTTTGGACATCTGAGTAATATTCACTAAAATTTATTACACAAATACCAAATGTATGTGTTTTGGTAGCTCTGTGAATTCCAGGAACTTTTCTATTGTGAATGCAATAACAAAACAGTGGTAGAAGACACATATTACACAACGGTTGTTCAGTTTATTAAAAACATGTGTACAACTCCATTATAGATAATTTATATACATATAATCATATAAAGTGGCAATATTTATCAGATTAGTCACAAACTGTTCTCTATCAAACACACCCACAGTACTTTCTTGTCCAGTAAGGCAACAAGTGGCTTGATACTTCAAACAAAAATGTTGTATATGTAATGGAGAGTGTTATGGATCTTGTCTGACTCCACCAATATATTCATATCTGACACTTTGAAACTTTGGCATTGGAAATAATATCAAACACCATACACAGTTAATCAACAGGCTCTTTGTGTGGTACCATGAATAATTAGGTCCCACAAAGGTGTAGTGAAAACTATTGAAATTGCTTTATTCGATATAAGGCTCCAAAATATAAGGACATGAATAAAAGTATCAGACAGTCTTGATCTTCAGGGAATGTTGTCATGTTAACTACACTTCTCTAAATCAGAATATAAACCTTTATAAATGATTAGTTGATGGGCAGAATAAAAGCATCAGTAGAGCGCATTTATTCTTTTTACACCCCATAGATATACAAAATATAGATATATTTTTATGAAGATTTATAAATGATTTCATACTTATTCAGTGTTATTAAAGGCATATAAACAGTAATTCATATAATTTGGAACTAGCATGATGTTTGGGTATTGGCCATGGATTCTTGCATCAGCAGAGATATTCAGACCGGGAACTGTCACTCTTGTAGGTCATCTGGGAGTCAATGCTTGACCTGGAACACAGGAGCATTCGCTCTGATTCATGAGTTGGTCTCCGTGCCCAAAGCTCAGATGGGTGCGTGTTCAAAGTTCTCTGTTTCATTGAAATTGTCTCAAACTTAACATAGCTGTCTTTTTCCAGCTCCTCTTCATCCAATGCAGGGCTGTGTCCCTTGCAGTAGAGAGCGAGAATCTTGTATAGCAGCAGGGCAATAAGAGGCAAAACCAAAGCACAGGCGATGCCACTGATGATGATAAAGAGCTGGTTCTGACCTCCATCCTCTACGTTGTCCAGTGTGTAAAAGTCAATGCAAGGATCTTTTCCAGCAGTGCTTCGTTTTGCTATGAGGCAGACTGAGTACCCCATCCCAGATGAGAGTCCTTCCAGGAGCACTTTTCCACTACCAGCGTTCGTCTCCACTGTCCTTTTAGTGTCATCCTCACCATAGGGTGAATATACAACAGTTAGAGGGGCATCATTTGGTAACCCATCTGCAGTCCAAAGCAACACTGCACTTTCTGCTGTTTCCTCCACGATCTTTAGGTCTTTCACAGACTTCGATGCATTGCTTTTCTTGCTCTTGTCTCTCTCTTGCTCATCTGATACAAGATTCCTCCCGTTGCCTCCCTGCTGGCTTTTTGTTTGCTTGAGTGAACCTTTCTGTAAAACAGTGCTGGGGGTTGTTTTTGGCCTCCTGGGGACAGAAGATAGTGTCGTTGCTGCTCTCGGGAGGACTGTGGGTGTGATGGAGGGTGAGTTGGGAGTGTCCGTTATGGGGTTGAATGTTGTGCCTTGGCTTGTGGGTCCGGTTCCGTTGCCTAGTCTTAGTGGAGGGATGGTGGTGCTGATGGTGCCGGCAACCGAGAGAGAAATGGTGGCTTCTGCTTTGCCTGCCACGTTCTTAGCTTTGCAGCTGTAGTTTCCAGCATCTTTGGACAATATTCCATGCAAGCTCATAATGGACCACCTGATGCCCTCCCCAGGCGACTCCTGGACTGTATAGTGGAACAAGAACACAGAAGTCAAGATGGATCATGTCCTTTTAGCGCTAGTACTACACACACTGATTTTTGCTTCCCTAAATGCTAGAAATGTGAAAAGCTTTTGTATTATACCTGTGTTGTTGAGCGGTGAGCCATCTGACTTAGCCCAGTAAAGGGTTGGTGTGGGGAATCCTGTGGCGTCACATCGCAGGAGAACATTACTGCCCAAAGGAGACGTGATCTTGGTCGCAGATGTCATCACTGACGGTTTCACGCAATTGTCAAGTTCGGCCCGCTGAAATAGGACACCTGCCAGATTCTCTGGTCCAGCACAGGTCAAGAACAGATCCATCAACACCACTGGTGTCTCGGCCATTTTGGAAATCTCAATCAGCTTGGAGATTTTACAGTCACAGTACCAGGGGTTGTCCTGGAGACCTGTAGAGAGAAAGATGAGATGGATTTTGATTGTTGTTTCATACAGTTTCTATGTCAAACACTCATACATTTAAATGCTATATTACTATAAAGCATTATGTTAATCACAGTGGTATGAATGCAGGATACTGAGGTGGCATTTGAACAGTGAAGCTGCAAACAACAGCAAACCAAAATTTCCAAAATTACTCATCCAGATACAGTTTTAGCAACACTCACTGTTGGTCGTGTGGTGGTATAAAGTTGTGTTAAGAATTTGAGTGTAAGGCAGCAAAACCAACCAGTAGAATAGTTCCCAATGGAAAATTGACCAAAAAGACACACAACAAAACTAAAAACACAACAAAAAACCCTTTTACATCTAAAAATGTAGTCTACATCAAGTTCATCTCAACTGTAAAGTATGGGTAACGTTAGATTGCATTGTGGGCATTAGGTTAACTACCATCATTTAGCTTACATTTAAAATCAGAGGAGATAAGACAGTACATTGTGTATAACAAATATTTAAATTATAGAGTGTGACAAACAGTACCTAATATAATACAATGGGAAAAACGTGAATTTTTAATTAAATTGATATACAGTATATGTCAATAACAATTTAAGGGGTTGTGGAAGTGAAATAGACAGACAGTAATTGAGTTTCCTTTACAACTTACTGTAAACACCTGGTGCACACAATAGATAAGCACATGTACCAGTGTACACTAAAGCCCTTTAACCAGATTAGTTTGTCTTAACACTGCCAAAGCACCTAAGCTGCCTCTGGCCATCCTCCAATTTATGGTTCCATACTCTCTCCATTTGCTTTGCTGTTACCATAGACACAAGTCACCAGCATCATAAACACTTTGCAATTCATGTCTCAGATTTAAATAATAGTTAATATTTGTTTTAGTGCAAATTCAGATTGCAAACTGGGAAAAAAATGTTTAGTTATTTTCTGCATTTATTTATAATGTAGTTGCTGTTGTAAAATTATTCACAATAATAAAGCTGAGCATACATATAATGTCATATAATGTTAACAGAAAATGCTTTTAGGATACACCGAGGAAGCTGCCGTCTGTTTGTGCGAGGGCTGTTTTTTCCTGCCACCTTAATCCTGTTTCTCCTTCAGGTGCGCCAGAGCACACAGCCAGGTCTTCCGGCACGGATAAGCTAGCTTGCCCTGATGCAACCTATTAATAATATCCCTCCCACTGTCCGTGCTGCACTGAATACAGTAAACATGAAGCAGATTACATTTAAAAGAAACGGAACAAAAATCTTGATAGTTAACTAAAATGCCTACATGGGGCAGTTGTCACATGGTACATAATGGCGTCTGACCTAGATGCAGTTTATAACATGTCTAGCCAAAACTGGGATTTAAACCAGCTGTGTGCTTAAATGGACCTGATTGGACCAGAGTTGTCTGAGCTGCAGTCAAACTTCAGCTGAACAAGGTTTCATATTTTTATACTACACTGGGAGGAGGTGTGTCTGATAACTAACCAGTAAGTGCTACAGAAATGGAAATATCATTCTGAAAAATTTCTAATGTTGTCAACAATGTAATGTCCACAGTGTGTTACACCTGGTGAATGAATGGTGTATGATGCTCACCACTAACATAGATTTTATGTCTCAACTGATTTTGTATTTAGGCATTCAGAGTGAAACTCTCTTGAACGTTTATCGATTATTAATTGTGTTTCGGACATCAATATGAATTTAGAATGAAGTAATACAGTTTCATACAGAAAGAGCCAGTCACTGATTTCCATGTTCGCGTGAGTCCACTTGTGTCATCCGTCCATATCCACAAGAGTCCGTGCAGAGGCCTCTGGAGACATCAGCACGCAGCCCTAACTTTAGGATAGTGTCACACACTGTTTGCTATTATTGACTATTACACGTTATCAAGTCAAATGCAATTAACAAAACAGCTTTCCTTCTTGCTGTTAGCATGTTTTCTAGAATGTGGAACAAACTGCATATCTGCATATACACCACAGATGTAAAGAAACCATGAACTGGCCTTTAGTTTGTCACTTGTTGTTATAGTGTTGTCCTGAAAACAATGTATGTTGTCAAAGATTTTAAATTTTATAGTTTGGTTGTTACAGGAATTTGTGACCCTAAACCTCAGTTAAGTAACTTCTGCAAGTTAAAGCACACCTGACAATAAACCCCAGGTATGCTAAAGTTTGACTGCTTTCATGGTAGATATGTATCTTTAATCAAAGAATCAAATATACATGATTAAAAAATGGGATAAGTAAGTTTTTTAACCATATAGTGGCCAATTATTTTTCCACTATGTCTACCCTGCATTAAAACAAAACATTGACTGTCTTCCTTTTGCTCCTCTGTTGATTGTCTGTCAGAAGTGATGGGCTGTTATAGTGTAATTTGCTAGTGAAATACCTGACAAGTAGGACTAAATCATTAAATTACTACAGGATGAGATCATCTTTGATAGTTGTTATTAACCACAGTTCCAACAGTTGCTGAAAATATTCTTTCAGAGTATCTGGTAAATGTTAGCATTTATGAGCTTGATCAGAAACCATTACACCGTTACCAAAGCTGTATTTGTACAGATGTAGGGGACACCACTCTGTTGTCAGATGTTTCCAGTCTGTTAAAAAGACGAATACAAGTTCATCCAAATGAAATGTAGATGCCCTGCGACATGTGTTTTGAGCTAAAAGCTTACAAAATGGCTTACTAGTTAGCTACATTTTTTGGAGAAAGTAATGTTTCAGCAACTGAGAATAGACTGAACAATACTCCATAATGGCCACTGTAGGTTAAGTATTCAGTAGATTGTTTTTGTTATACATCATTATTTCAGTAATAAAGACTAATCCCTTTTCATGATCAGCATAGTTTGTTTTCTTAGCATTTAGTTAGCATCTTTCAATCTCAAGCTTCAACATAAACTGTGGTAAATATGTGATTACATTAGAAGTTATCCTGAACTGAGAAATGTACCTTTTCTGTACATGTTCTCTCATATAATACTATACTACACCATATTATATTGTGTTGGTATATGTAACCCTCTATCTTTTTTCTTTCCTTTTTCATAAAATTTTGAATGAACTAAGTGCTCTCTTGGATCCATTGACAGTCTATGCTTGGATCACCTAGAGGTTTTGTGTAATTTGGCAGTTAATCTGGACAATAAATTAACACTGTACATTAAGTGTCAACTGACATTACTTAGAATTAGCTAATTTGACTGTGCCGTGGCGGTCACTACAGGTTAGTCTGTAAAAATCTGCACAAGTCTGAATAGATTATCAGGTAATGGATTGATGATCCGTTCCTGAGGTAATTACATACAACCAGAAAAAAGTGCCCTGCCCTGGCCTTTATATCCTGTAAGACAAAGCAAGACAGAACATTTTTATCCTTACCTAACACAACTTTCTGGGAGGCATTATTAGAGACAGGTAGTCCATTAAAAGGTGGCCAGATATCCATGAGGTCAGAGGGCAGGGTGGCAAATTTGTTGCTGGATAGATCCAAGTAGGTGATGTTGAGGAGGTAGGGGATGGCCTCAGGGGGAATAGTAGTGAGCCTGTTGTTGTGTAGATCCAGGGTCTTCAGCCTGGGCATCTCTTTGAGAGACTCCCAGGGGAACATGGAGATCATATTTCCATCTAGCCTGAGCTCATGGAGCACTTTTAGATTGTAGAAACTTCCACTGTCTACTGAGGTTATGGAGTTGTAGGTAATCCAAAGGTACCGCAGGTCCACCAGGTAGTAAAAAGCTTCTGTTGGGATTCGCCGTACTGCAGTTTTCTCCACGCGAAGTTTGACCGTATCCACAGGGACGTTGACAGGGATATCAGACATGTCCGGGTCATTGCAGAGAACCGATCTGAAAAGAATTGATATAATTAGGAACATATCCTATTGCTGGCTAACATGACTGTTTTACAAACCCTTTTCCATCCAGAGAACAGATGTTTCCCTGCACATTTGAAGCAATTATTGACATGTTTGTTCATTTGTTCATCCAGCTGTACACCAATCCATCCATTCAGACTGTCCGTTGTAATCTGGGATGCTTTTTCTGACATGACTGTAGTCCTCCTAAAGGGCACTTCCCATATGGTGAGGTCAGATCTAATCACTATCATCATAGTAGTAAGGGGGTCATGGAAACTGCAGGAGGTGGAATAACTGAAAGCAGTTATAGCCTTGGACTTATGGACTAGAGAATTCCTTTATTTCCTCTGCTAAGGAAGCTATTTACACCTGCATTGGTCTGTTAGCAACATTGGAAAAGCACAGATCTCAATGATTTTTTTTAATTAAATGTATGTCTTGAGATCAAGCAGATATGGTTCTGTTTGAAAAAAATCCAGAGATATCCCCTATCTGTTACAACAAGCATGTTTAACAAGAGTGTTGATATTTCACCACAAGAGGGCAGCAGTGCTCATTGTATTACATCAATACAGCTGGATTATTCCTTGGTGGAGGTTTGTGCTCCCTGAGTGCTTCCTAGTTAGCTTTTGGTATATTTGTTATGGTGTCAAAGACTTGTACCACAACATGCAGCTGAATATCCATTTAATAGATCATTTTTAGTCATGTCATGACTGCGGTTTTGACACAGCTGACACACATTATCGCACATTAAATGTGTCCTACCCTCTTTAGATATATTGTTAAATAGGGTTCAGCACTAATAGGACTAATTCTACAGGAACAAATTAGGTCTTTCTCAGGTATAAATGGATTAGTACCATCCCAGAGAACGTACATTATGTCAATACAGGTCAGTACAGCCTGTACAAATGCACTGTGGTGAATTTGTTTATTTTATATAGACTACTGATGCCCAATTAAAACCTGATCATTTTGATGACCTTGATACTTCTGTTGCTTTTTATGCATGTTCACATTTTAATTGTTACTCATCTAGATTGGGTCACATTATTTAGTTTTTTTCAACACGCATACAAATAGAGGTGTAGCTATGTAAATGCTTCTAAAAGTATAAAAATAACTTGCCAAATCCATAGTCCTTAGGTCACGCACCAGGTGGTCTCAGTGCATCGGTGTACAGTGTTCTGTTCATTTAAATGGGTCATGATTGTTTCTCACATTACTGGAAATATGTAAATATTTAAAAAAAGAAAAAAAATCCCAAACTTATTTTATGAATGAATGAATGAATGAATGAATGAATGAATGGTTTATTTTGAACAAAAAAATTAAAATAAATAAAAAACAAAAGGTTGAAAGAAAAAAAAAGAGGATCTGTTCGATCAGTCTATTTTAGAGTAGACTGAAATAATTATTTGTGTACTTATCTATTAAATAACATAGTTGAGGAGATGACCCAATTACTTGAGTTACTGAATACAGGAAATACAGGAAGTATTTTTATGTTTCTCATTGTGTTCTGTTTTTGTTTCTTACCACATTATGCCCTGCTCCTTCTGTAATTTGGAATTTTTTCTGGTAGAGGACCCCCTTGAAAACGAGATGGTGCATCTCAAGGGGCTATTCCTCTCTAAATATAATGTTAAATAAATAAATAAATAAATAAATAAATAAATTCATGATCTAAGATTAATAAACATGGTAAGTGCAGTTTGTGTGAGCACAATTTTACCTGGTTCCCGTCCCATCGGTCCGTCCATGGAAGACACAGGTACACTGGGATGGGCAGAAGGGATCAGCCATACTAAGGCAGCACAGCAATACATGCACACAGAGAAGTCGACGCATGATGTCACCGAAAGCACCCAAAATGCTCACATCGAGGAGATATCAGGAGAAAAGACATCCGGATTCATTGATGAGAGCCAGAAGATTTATTCCTCCCAAAAGAAATACAAAAGGAAGAATAATGAAAAAGCACTTTCAG